>JAWPHD010013794.1:0-65734 GCA_037043455.1 Cyrtodaria siliqua | reverse complement strand
CAGGCAAGGGTTACATGTGACTACTCCATTTTTAAAGTCTTTGGTATGACGAGGTCAGGGGACTCGAACCAACGACCTCCCGAATGCAAGGCAGACGCTATAACCACTACACCACAATGCTTCGGTTAGTATACCTTGACTTTGCATCACGGTTATTTATAAGTGCTTTTTAGCTCGACTATTCGAAGAATAAGAGAGCTTATGTAATCACCCCGGCGTCGGCGTCCCACATCAAGGTTTGCGTGTAAGGCGTGTTTACAAGTCTATATCTCTTACATTTCTTATCCTAGCACAACCAAATTTGTTCATGGGCTTCCTTATAGCATTATTTTAAGAGCTGCATAAGCAATTTTGGTTCCTGTAACCCATGGGCTCCCATGGAACCCAAATGGAGCCCATAAAATGTGTCCCATTTCACATCAAATTTTGCGTGTAAGCTGTGTTTACAAGTCTATATCTCTTACAATTCTTACCCTAGCACAACCAAATTTGGCCATAAGCTTCCTTATAGCATTATCGTAAGGGCTGCTTAAGTAATTTTGGTTCCTGTAACTCCTGGGCTCCCATGGAACCCAAATACTGATATCCCTTAAAATATGTCTGTTTCGCATCAAATTTTTCGTGTAAGCTGTGTTTACAGGTCTATATCTCTTACATTTCTTGTCCTAGCTGAACTAAATTTTGGAATTGGTTTCCTTATAGTATGTTGTAAAGGGTTGGATAAGTAATTTTGTCTTCTGCAAATTCTGGGCTCCCATGGAACCCAAATTGTCATGGTCCATAAAATGTGCAATAAAGGCAGATCTAGGTTTGCATGTAAGCATGTATTTATCTATAATTTTGGTTTGGGATTTGTAATAGCATTATGCATCTTATTACTTCACCCATATTGGGACATGGGCTCCCTCCTCACTCCCCCCTCCCCCCCCCCCCCCCCCCCCCCCCCCCACACACACACACTTCCCTCCACACTTTTTTTTTTTTTTTTTTACATATTTCTGTGTTGTTTTAGTCAATTCTTACACATATATGTTGCCCCTCCCCTCCCCCCCACCACAACCCACTCCCGCCTCTCACCCCGCACCCCACCCCACTTGAATTTTTTTTTTTTTTTTTTTTTTACATATTTCTTTGTTGTTTTAGTCAATTCTTACACATATATGTTGCCCCGCCCCCCCCCCCCCCCCTCGAAACTAGAATATTTTTATATTTCTGTGTTTTATGGTCAATTCTTACACATATGTTGCTCCCTCCCACCCAGTCCCCCTGCTTCTGTCCTCGCCTCCACCCCCCCACCCCCCCCCCCCCCCCCCTTGAAACTCTTTTTTTTTTTTTTACATATCTCTGTGTTGTTTTGTCAATTCTTACACATACCTGTGTTGCCCCCCACCCACCCCCAACCTCCACCCCATCCACCCCCACGCTCGAAACGAATATTTTTATTTAATGTTTATTGGTTTTTTTACATATACATGTATCTGTGTTGTTTTGATCATTTCTTACACATAGCTTCTTACACATAGTTGTTGCCCCCTCCACCCCCCTCCCACACACCACAAACTACCCCCCACCCCCCAACACACACACACTCTAAACTCTGTTTTACCATATTTCTGTGTTGTTTTGGTCAATTATTACATAGCTCCTTACACATATATGTTGCCCTCCCCACCTCCCGTCTCTACCCCATCCCCATTCAAACTCGATTTTTTTTTTTGTTTTACATATTTTTGTGTTGTTTTGGTGAATTCTTACATATTTTCTTACATGCCCTCACCACCCCCACTCCCCACACCATCCAGCCCCGCCTCTCTCCCACCCCCATCCTGCACCCCACTCAAAACTCGATTTTTTTTTACATATTTCTGTGTAGTTTTGGTCAATTCTTACACATAGTTATGTTATGCTCCCAACCCCACCCCACATTGTTGTAGCCTTGTTTTCTGATGGTATATACTAGCTATAAATTTATTATTCTCTGAAAAATCGAATAGTCGAGCTGCGCTGTTCTCCGACAGCTCTTGTTGTAAGTGTTGGAATGGATGGGAAATGGAAGTGCTGTAAATATAACTTCCATGGTTTGTTTTTTTACATTCAGTGATGTTATAGGTGATTGATATTCATTACCAATTTCATATTTAAACATATTTAAGCTAACTCATATGGCCCGAATTAGCTTCCGTAGATTTTTTTCTGAGCAAGCTCTTCAGCGACCACTGACTGTTCTATTTTCAGTAACATGATACACTTTCTATAAACACAAACCGTCTGCTTGTAGCACGTTTATAACTCGATTTATAACCTTTTAAACAGATGATAAAAAGTTGACTTAGTGAAATTTTGATAAAAAAGGTATGTATGACCTAAATAGATAATAAATTGCCTTTATTCTGAACATTGTTTCTTATTTAGGGCATCAAATAACTAAGCGGCCTTTTGTTTACAAACACCGACTGATCGTCTGTCAAAATGCGTCATAATTTCTTACGTATTAATGCATAAACATTCAAAGGATTTACTTAGGAGAATATTTGTTAATTACACAGTAAGCGAACACACATCATCATCACATATAATATTGAATTTATTAAAGGCATGCATGAGAGACTACTTCTTCTAGCGTAGTGTTGCATTGTGCTGTAAGGTTTGTCACATTCCTAGCATTCCATTGAAAAAAAACATTATACCTCTGACGGTGCTAATGCACCGCCAATAAGGATTCAGAGAAGCAAGTACAGGATGAACTAGAATAAAGAATAAAGACAATACTAGACGTAAATATTGCTATAAGGTAAATAAATACAAGAATAAATGAGTATAGGTAATAAAGAAAGAGGTACAGATAAGATGCCCAAACCTACGCTACATAGAATCATCTGATATGAACCAATTCAGCTTCCGTGGCGGTACCAGGGACACACCTGTCCCTGCTGACACAGCTTCACTTCATCACTTGACACATAGTAGGTTTAGTTGAGATTCTGGTTTAAAGGTTGATAGCGGAAAGCTCCCTCTTGAAGTGTACCAAGGAGGGGGCCTCAGCTGCAGCAGCTGGGAGTGACTGTTCCTGCCCAGGAACAGTTCTCGGGAAAAAACTAAACTTGAATGATTGTGTCCGTCTTCGCAGAAAAGTGTTGGAATTTCCTGAAATGTAGTGCTCTTGTATATGTTGTAGACGGAGTAAGGTACTCTGAGCTGCGGATGTCTATTTGGTTGTTGACCACTTTGTAGAGGAGTGTTAGTTGGAGCTTGGAACGTACGTCATCAAGCGTCTTCCACTGCAGGTGATCCAACATGGAAGTTACACTACTGGTATTTCTGTAGGGTTGTTAATGTACCTTGCCGCTCGTCTTTGTACCATTTCTATGTTAATGGATCTGGTCTGCATAGTGTGGGTTCCAACTGTCGCACAATACTCCACATGAGGTATTACCAGACTAATATATGCATTTGTCTTGGTGTCCTCTTTTGATGATCTTCAGGTTCCTCCTCAGGAACCCTAGCATAGAACTTGCCTTTTTGCTGACTCTGTCGATGTGATTTTTGAAAGAAAGAGTTGATTGGAGGTCTACGCCTAGGTACTTGTTGTGTATGATGCTAGTCGAGTGTGCCCTTTTAATCAGTATTTGTGGATTTTAGGGTTCTTGGACCTTGTGGCTCGGAGAATACTACATTTCTGTGGGTGGAACTCCATGCCCCTTTTTCTGTTCCCAATCTGCTAGCATCAGAAGGTCTTGTTGGAGAACTCGGCAATCATCTTCTTTCCTTATCTGTCTGTATACAATGGCATCATCTGCAAACAGTCTTGTTTTAGAGGTTAACTTGTCTGGGAGGTCATTTATAAAGAGGAGGAACAGGAGCGGGCCGAGGACGGTACCCTGAAGGACTCTGCTTAGCACTGCTGCACTGTCTGATGTAGAGCCCTCTACTGTCACTTGGTGATGTCTGTTGGGCAGGAAAGATTCGATCCACTTGTGTGTGCTACCTCTGATGCCATAATGGTTGAGTTTCTTGAGGAGACATTTGTGTGTCAATTATATATTATTTCTGATTATCAGGTCTGAAATCTTAACAAGTGTTTACTTTCCTTAATTATTTTTTTTGCATGTGTCATGCATAATTTGTGCTGCTTATGCATACATGCCAAATCTCCCGCATTCTCCGGTAGACTACCGGATTTGCCTTTGAGCTACCGATCACACGGAAGTCTTTCAAAACCTCCTGGAAATCAATTATTTTCTGATGATGGTTAATTGCCTGTAATTTGCAAAACACAGCATGTGATTAGCCCGTGTCAAACAGCTCTTGCATGTCAAATCGATCAAGGCGGGGTTACGATCATGCAACCAACCAATGAAATTCTCGTGGCACACGACGAGATTTATTGAAATATGACCGGGTAAACTGAGAAGGATTTTGCCGAAATCAGCGCTTTTTAGCTCTACTGATCAGAGATCAGCAGAGCTTATGCCGTGGTGCGGTGTCCGTCTGTCTGTCCGTAAACTTTTGTTTGTAGCGACAACTCCTCTGAAAATACAGAATGGATTTTCATGAAACTTTACAGAAATGTTGCCCATGAAGTCTAGTTGATCCTAGCAAAAATTCATGTTGATGTGAAATCCAAGATGGCCGCTAAATCTAAAAATAGGTTTTTAAAAAACAAGTTTGTAGCGACTGCTTCTTGAAAACTATAAGTGATATTGATATGGGACTTTTTCTAAAATGATCAGCATGACATGATGTTGGTCCTTGTCAAAAATCGTTTTGATTCAACTTTAAACATGGCTGCAGCGGCCATCTTTGTTTACATAGAGTTATATAATGAAAACTTGTAGCGACTACTCCTCTGAAACTACTTGACGGATTTTCATGAAACTTCACAGGAATGTTGCTTTTGATGTCTAATTGATCCTAGCAAAATTTTAGGTCGGCCGGAAATTCAAGATGGCCGCCATGACTAAAAATAAATTTTCAAAATACAAGTTTGTAGCGACTTCTTCTTGAAAACTATAAGTGATATTGATATGGGACTTTTTCTAAAATGATCAGCATGACATGATGTTGGTCCTTGTCAAAAATTGTTTTGATTCAACTTTAAACATTGCTGCCAGTGGCCATCTTTGTTTACATAGAGTTATATAGTAAAAACTTGTAGCGACTACTCCTTTGAAACTACTTGGCGGATTTTCATGACACTTTACAGGAATGTTGCTCTTAATGTCTAATTGATCCTAGCAAAATTTCAGATCGGCCAGAAATTCAAGATGGCCACCACAGCTAAAAATAGATTTTTAAAAAAGAAGTTTGTAGCGACAACATCTTGAAAACTATAAGTGATATTGATATGGGACTTTTTGTAAAATGATCAGCATGACATGATGGTTATCAGAGTCAAACATTATTTTGATTCGACGTTAAACTTGGCTGCCAGTGGCCATCTTTGTTTACATAGAGTTATATAATGAAAACTTGTAGCGACTACTCCTCTGAAACTACTCGACGGATTTTCATGAAACTTCACAGGAATGTTGCTCTTGATGTCTAATTGATCCTAGCAAAATTTCAGGTCGGCCGGAAATTCAAAATGGCCGCAACGGCTAAAAATAATTTTTAAAAAAACAAGTCTGTAGCGACTACTTCCTGAAATCAAAATCAATCAGTAGAGCTTCAAGGTCATTGACCTCTTGTTTATCAATGCATTCCATAAAAACCTCTAGTAACAACGTTATATCTCCCACAATATTACAACTAAACCAATCTTTCATAATTTCAACACCCTGTACCGTTTTAATGATAACAAACACCAGTCTCCCCCATTTAATTTTCCAATTTCGCGTCGTTTTGTGAAGAAATTATGTACCTCAACATCGGTTATTATGTTTCCGGGTTTCGGAGGACAGGTTTAAAACGCGGCTCTCAAAATACTGAAAATCGGTGTTAAAGGCGAGGCGGCATAAACAAAAACGGGGGCGGACGGGAATGATAATCTAGCAATTAATTTATTATGGCATAATGCATATACTGTTATTTGTTTTCATGTGTTGTTTATATATATAGATAATGAAATACAAAACACCCACCATAGTTGGTAATTATGATCTGCACAATTCTCATAATGGGTAAATTACTTATTATGTGAATAATAATTCTTGTGCCCAACGTACCAGTCCATCTCTATCAATGTAAGATGCCATCGCAATGCCTTGTTTCTGCTGTGTTTGTTTACATCTGACCCATCTCAGCCTCATTCTGGATATCTCAATGAATATTCATGAGAAAATATTAAGAAGGGTCTTTATGGTTAATAACCTGCACTATATGTGATAAAGGTTACATTCAGGGGCGTTCCTTGGGCTAATTTAGGTATACGCATCATCAAGTTTTGGATTCACAAATGTGCCTAACCCCCTATACCGTCAGTTTTTATTGCATTTTTCGCATTTTTAGCCTTTTTTATTTGTTTGCTTCTTAAATAGACTGTACGCACGTGCGTCAGTGCGTATGCCAGGTACGCCCGGGACATTGGAACATTAACTCACACTAAAAAATAATATGAATCCATAAGTGTGGTGAAATGCATTAGTGAATAAAGGTACGCAATCTTGTTACACTGCAAAGTTTGTAATACCCGGAGTTATTTCCCTTACCCATATAACTTCCGTGTGTATAATACTGTACAAAAAAGTTAAGGTGACAGATTGAGGAGCTATTTGTTTAATAGTAAACTTCAATCACATAACCCGGAAATTCAAAATGGCCGCAACGGCTAAAAATAATTTTTAAAAAAACAAGTCTGTAGCGACTACTTCCTGAAATCAAAATCAATCAGTAGAGCTTCAAGGTCATTGACCTCTTGTTTATCAATGCATTCCATAAAAACCTCTAGTAACAACGTTATATCTCCCACAATATTACAACTAAACCAATCTTTCATAATTTCAACACCCTGTACCGTTTTAATGATAACAAACACCAGTCTCTCCCATTTAATTTTCCAATTTCGCGTCGTTTTGTGAAGAAATTATGTACCTCAACATCGGTTATTATGTTTCCGGGTTTCGGAGGACAGGTTTAAAACGCGGCTCTCAAAATACTGAAAATCGGTGTTAAAGGCGAGGCGGCATAAACAAAAACGGGGGCGGACGGGGATGATAATCTAGCAATTAATTTATTATGGCATAATGCATATACTGTTATTTGTTTTCATGTGTTGTTTATATATATAGATAATGAAATACAAAACACCCACCATAGTTGGTAATTATGATCTGCACAATTCTCATAATGGGTAAATTACTTATTATGTGAATAATAATTCTTGTGCCCAACGTACCAGTCCATCTCTATCAATGTAAGATGCCATCGCAATGCCTTGTTTCTGCTGTGTTTGTTTACATCTGACCCATCTCAGCCTCATTCTGGATATCTCAATGAATATTCATGAGAAAATATTAAGAAGGGTCTTTATGGTTAATAACCTGCACTATATGTGATAAAGGTTACATTCAGGGGCGTTCCTTGGGCTAATTTAGGTATACGCATCATCAAGTTTTGGATTCACAAATGTGCCTAACCCCCCTATACCGTCAGTTTTTATTGCATTTTTCGCATTTTTAGCCTTTTTTATTTGTTTGCTTCTTAAATAGACTGTACGCACGTGCGTCAGTGCGTATGCCAGGTACGCCCGGGACATTGGAACATTAACTCACACTAAAAATTAATATGAATCCATAAGTGTGGTGAAATGCATTAGTGAATAAAGGTACGCAATCTTGTTACACTGCAAAGTTTGTAATACCCGGAGTTATTTCCCTTACCCATATAACTTCCGTGTGTATAATACTGTACAAAAAAGTTAAGGTGACAGATTGAGGAGCTATTTGTTTAATAGTAAACTTCAATCACATAACCCGGAAATTCAAAATGGCCGCAACGGCTAAAAATAATTTTTAAAAAAACAAGTCTGTAGCGACTACTTCCTGAAATCAAAATCAATCAGTAGAGCTTCAAGGTCATTGACCTCTTGTTTATCAATGCATTCCATAAAAACCTCTAGTAACAACGTTATATCTCCCACAATATTACAACTAAACCAATCTTTCATAATTTCAACACCCTGTACCGTTTTAATGATAACAAACACCAGTCTCCCCCATTTAATTTTCCAATTTCGCGTCGTTTTGTGAAGAAATTATGTACCTCAACATCGGTTATTATGTTTCCGGGTTTCGGAGGACAGGTTTAAAACGCGGCTCTCAAAATACTGAAAATCGGTATTAAAGGCGAGGCGGCATAAACAAAAACGGGGGCGGACGGGGATGATAAACTAGCAATTAATTTATTATGGCATAATGCATATACTGTTATTTGTTTTCATGTGTTGTTTATATATATAGATAATGAAATACAAAACACCCACCATAGTTGGTAATTATGATCTGCACAATTCTCATAATGGGTAAATTACTTATTATGTGAATAATAATTCTTGTGCCCAACGTACCAGTCCATCTCTATCAATGTAAGATGCCATCGCAATGCCTTGTTTCTGCTGTGTTTGTTTACATCTGACCCATCTCAGCCTTATTCTGGATATCTCAATGAATATTCATGAGAAAATATTAAGAAGGGTCTTTATGGTTAATAACCTGCACTATATGTGATAAAGGTTACATTCAGGGGCGTTCCTGGGGCTAATTTAGGTATACGCATCATCAAGTTTTGGATTCACAAATGTGCCTAACCCCCCTATACCGTCAGTTTTTATTGCATTTTTCGCATTTTTAGCCTTTTTTATTTGTTTGCTTCTTAAATAGACTGTACGCACGTGCGTCAGTGCGTATGCCAGGTACGCCTGTGACATTGGAACATTAACTCACACTAAAAAATAATATGAATCCATAAGTGTGGTGAAATGCATTAGTGAATAAAGGTACGCAATCTTGTTACACTGCAAAGTTTGTAATACCCGGAGTTATTTCCCTTTCCCATATAACTTCCGTGTGTATAATACTGTACAAAAAAGTTAAGGTGACAGATTGAGGAGCTATTTGTTTAATAGTAAACTTCAATCACATAACCCGCATTACAAGTCAGATTTACCCCAGTTGTGCATCATATTGCTCCTAATTTTATGTTTTATCTTGCTCTTAAAATTCAGAAACATTTTTTTCCATACCTTAAAAGGACACATGGCAATCCTGAAGTTTGTATCAAACATTAAAATTATCACCTCAGTTTACAAGTCTATCATTTTGACTTTAAACCTGCTTGCAAATAATTAAATAACATTTAAAGGTTTCAGTTTTCTTCGTTATTCTATCAAATGATCAAGTAAAGTATATTATTGGTGAAGCAATATTATCAACGGTTAGTAATATGCAAAAATAATTTGTTTTATACTATTCTTATAACTAATATTAATGAATGAACGAACTAATGCAAGTTATGTAGAAAAACTAATGGTACACCGTGATTTTTAAAACAAAACAAAACAAGATTGCTGTGTGTTCCTTTAACGAATATCTCTCTTAATTAAAATCTCAAGATAATTAAATATGGATTGCCAAGTCCTCTTGTTACAGATGATTAAGCTTCTCCCCCCACCCACCTGTTCCCATTTAAAAAACTACATGACAGTGCTTTTTTTTTTTGCTTGTCAATTTCTTTTCAAATGGGGGCTCCCTATTCTGAAATCCTGGATCTGCCACTGATAGTGACTCCCTTGCAATATCTTCCACTTTTCCAAGTAGCTGTTGATTAATTAAAGAGATATACCCTATTAAAAATTTGCAAAGAAACGCAAATGGAGGTGGCCATCTTAGAACGATGACATCATCGTGCCTTTTTATCATATATGGCATATTGACAAAATGTCTTTTAAAGCAAAGAAAATCACTGGAAATGAAAAATAAGCATACATTTTAAACATTTTACATCTGTATATTAATGTTTAATCAATTTGCTGTGATTTTCTTTGCTTTATATATTTTGTCAGTATGCCATATATATATAGTAAAAAAGGCGCGATGACGTCTTCGTTCCAAGATGGCTGCCTCCATTTATGTTCTTTGTAAATTTTCAATAGGTCATATCTCATTTATTATTCATTGCATTTTGATAATTCTTTCAGCTATTTTTAAGGTTGTCAGAGCCCTTTTAAATACATATTGTTTAAAAATAGTGCATCAGCCCCTTTAAATCGAAATCAATACACAACAATAGATATTTACAATTCACACATTGCGATATCTGTAAAAATGATGTAGAAAACTTTGAACAGATAAATTAATCCACAGATATATGTATTTATCAATTATCTGGCAATAGTTGTGCAGCTGTACAATTCAGATTTACTTCATTTCCCCGTGCAGTCACGCAGTGGTAAAAGTAGTGTCTGCATGCATCATGCAAATATTACTAATTTTTACATACAACTTAGTAGCGGTTTAAAATATATGTTTCTCTCTGGGACTATCAAGAAATGTTCGTATGATGTTCAAGAGTTAAATTTGTTAATTGATAACTCTACAAAAAGGGTGGCCATTCATCTTTAATGTGTGCTATTACATTACATAACACTGTAAGGTTGACTGTTTTTACCAACTTTGTACACTTTTGTATTGCTTGTTGCAATCATCGAAGATTAATAAAATTGGAATTTTGGGTCGGGGCTAAAAATTTGAGTCGGTAGGTATAGGGCAAACAAACAATATTTTAATTTAGGCCCTGTACTTAAACCGGTAAGTAATATTTATGATTGAAAAAATGCATCTTATGTAAAAAAAAAAAGAAACAGAAAAAACTAACGGGATTCCTCAAGTTTATAAAAAAAATCGAAATTTACTGTGTCCCTTTTATATCTCTTGGAATAATCTGTCATAAGCTGTAAATACATCTGACATACTCATTTTGGCAAATCAAAGCAAAGTTTCATCTCCAGATGCTTATTTATATTTATTTTTTTATTCTCACTGAAGGAGCGTGTAGTCATCGCTTTGTCCATTCATCCTTACATCCATTTGTCCATCGCATTTCTTGTCCAGATATCTCTAAAACCATTTAAGGAGTCAAACTAAACCATTTAAGGAGTCAAAACTAAACTGTTTAAGGAGTTGTTACATAGAAAATTGTTAAAATACTAAGAGTTTTAAGAACACTATAATTTACCTTGTTAACACTGTACATTATTATATATAGTCTTATCAAAGAATATAAATTCCGAAGAAACAGGGCTTGAATTTAGCATTGACATTTTCAGCCTCCAAAAAACTGTTGAGTACATTTTTTCTGTACAAATTTAGCTAGATGAAAGGAGTTAGTTGTTGTCTTTTATATGCTTTGACTGAAAGGGGAAGAACAAATGCCAGTATTAAAGAATGCTATTTTGTGAGTTGAAAATATTTGCACTCATGATAATGGGATGAAACTACAAATAAAGGACATGTACAACAGGACAACTGTCAATATCACGGGAGCATAATTTGCCTTTCTAACTTCCTAGTTTTATTTTGTCATAAATCTAGAAATAAACTTATCTATCCACTTATGTTGTGCACAAACTTCTTCACTGCAATGCATATCAGTGCAACCTTAAACATCTAGCTATTTTTGCAGTGGATGTTTTTTTTTATAACATGCATAAATTAAAGAGGCACTACCTATATCTACGCGATTTTTAATGTAAAATATTAAATACTCAATATTACTGCATTTATATGTATGCAAAGCTATTTTATGAGTATTCTAAAAAGCAACAAGGTTCGTATTCCAGTTCTGTAAATTATTAATTATGATCAAAACAATATCTTGAATAAAATGCTGCCCAGCCGTTTATTCCTGCCGGAGAACTACGAGTTTTTACGATTTTATCGGACATGCGCAATGCCATTCAGTTGAACGAAAACAAACTACCCGGGGCAGTTCCGATAGTAAACGAATCGATCGGAACTCGTCGCCAATCCGACGAGGCAGTTCCGATTGTAAACGAATAAGATCGGAAAATCTCCGTAATAGGCTTGTCTAAAACAATTACGAATACAATTTCAAAAATCCGATCTTTTCTATCCTGTTTTTCCCCAGCAAAACGCATATTACATAGGGTGAAATTATTGCCGTTAACCTTTTTCATAGTCCTCTTTACAATTAAGTAAAGTTTATATCAATTGGTGGACAAAAAGATATAGGTAGAGCATCTTTAAACTACTATTCAATGATCTTACAAAATAATAAAAATGATTATGAATTTGCAATGAAATTAGTAACTTAAAACTTCATTAAAAGAATCAACTCTTTCGAGTTAACTTGAGGCAAATATGGCCCTTTGCTTATTATCCCTTATTTTTTAATAGTTTTATCTTTATATATTTACATTAATTTTTAATTAATAATTCATTTCTTCGTTTTTCATCAATTTTTGCGCACAATATGACCTATGTATGTGTCGACGTGCCGTAAAACACCATTCATTCATTCATTCTAACTTTATGCAGCAAAAATTAAAAGTATCCACTTTGTTTTCGTGCAAAGAGGTATATGCACTGTGCTGCAAGACAATATTTCAGGTAGCATGGAAGGAGTAGTGGAAATGCAGTAAAATGTTGACAAATGTATAGAATATATATTCAGCAAAAATAAAAAGTATCCACTTTGTTTTCCTGCAAAATCTGAGACTGTAAGGAAGAACTAACAATTATAGCATGATTTTCTTTTAATAATATCTTTCTTTCAACGCCATATAAGGAAGTAAACACATTTATTGGAGAAATCCTTTTCGTTTTTGTACTGCTTATTTACTTTTTGGTTGTTTTTCCTGTTTCCAATCTTCAGTTATAAACGTCTGACAGTAAGTGACATCGCGTAAGTAATTTGCAGTGTAAAAACGTTTTTTAAATGAGAATGACGGAAACTGGGCTTGGACGGAAACTGGCCTCTAACGAGTACAGTTATTATTTCTGAAGAATACAAACATTTAAATATGCAAATTATAGGGGGCTAACCATTGCCTGTATAAAAGGGGTATATAGTCAATGCAAAATGTGGTTAATTGAACAAATAAATCTGACCAGAAATTAACAGCTGCATGGACAACTTACCATTCTTTTTTATGGTAAGATCCCCTGCATGTCCTATATAGGTCATACATATCCCGGGCCTTATAGCAGGCAGATTTTGATCCTCAAGCACATAATCAAACACATAATCAAACACATGATCCAGGCACACATTAGGGAAATTCACTTGTACACACATTATTCCTTTGCACATTTTGTATTCCTTGGGATAAGAATTTTTTAGTTGATTTTCTGCATGACTCTAGACACGGAACATATTGTTGGCTGATTTAATATATTGACTGTTTTATCTTGCCGGGTTGTTCTGGATTACTATGACCTGGGAGATACAATAGATCAGTTGAGCTCAGATACAATACCATACCATAAACACTGTAATAAGCATTCCCATGTTAACTTTAACCACTGATTTACATTATATGAACTTTAAGGTTTTCAAAGATACTTTAAGTTTCATATTTGTTCACCCATTGTCATTTTGATTGTTTTTGTCTCTTCTGTTTAAGTAAAAAAACACTTTTAATAATTGTATACTGAAACTCTTCATGTTATATGGATGCAATCTGGAAGTTATGGGTGTCACATAATAACAAAGTCAGCATAATGTGAGTTTGTGTCATACATGTTTTACTTTAAACATGTTTTGTGAAATAATTTTGGTCTGAAAAACTGGCAAGTCTTTGGTTATATATATCCTAAACGTAGCTTCATAAATTATAGGCTACTATAGTGTCAATGACGCTGGTGGTGGCAGTTTAGAGCATCCACCTGACGTGTAGGAGTTTGTGGGTTCAAGCCCCGGCCGGGCCTTACAAAATACTTCATAAAAATGGTACTAGTAGCTCCCTTGCTTGACATTCAGTAAATAAAGAGTATTTCCTGGACAGATCGACCTGGGTCGATAAAAGTTAGAAAACAGTTATGTTAAACCCCATGCATACATCCTATAGCACATTTATCCTACATCTGCCGAACGATCATGGATAATAACGAGTATCTCCGCGTAGCCAAATAGGTCGACCAATCAAACGCTGGTAGGCACATTACATATTCATTTTAATGGGGCCCAATGTGATCAAAACTGTTATTAAATGTCCGACGATAACTTGAACACATAAAAGATATATGTTTGGTACTGTAGAAAAACAAAAATTAAAGCATGTTTGTTGACAATTCAAGAACGGGATTGTCAGAAAACATTTGGGGGCATTAGTACTTGTTTTGTGAGGCATTAGTATTTCGTTTTATGGGGCATTAGTACTTGTTTAATGGGGCATTAGTACTTGTTTTGTGGGGCATTAGTACTTGTTTTGTGGGACATTAGTACTTGTTTTGTGGGGCATTAGTACTTGTTTTGTGGGGCATTAGTACTTGTTTCGTGAGGCATTAGTGCTTGTTTTGTGGGGCATTAGTGCTTGTTTTGTGGGGCATTAGTACTTGTTTTGTGAGGCATTAGTACTTGTTTTGTGGGGCATTAGTACTTGTTTTGTGGGGCATTAGTACTTGTTTCGTGAGGCATTAATACTTGTTTCGTGAGGCATTAGTGCTTGTTTTGTGGGGCATTAGTACTTGTTTTGTGGGGCATTAGTACTTGTTTTGTGGGGCATTAGTACTTGTTTTGTGGGGCATTAGTACTTGTTTTGTGATCAAAGTACATTTTCACTGAATTAAATTTTCAATTGATAACAAAAATGAATATCTAAGACAACAGTTTGTATTATTATAAAATGTTATATAATTCAAACATTGCTTTGTTGTTAAATTGATACAAATTGAAATTGGCATACACCTTCATCATCTGGGCCCTGTTTTATTAAAAATATTACGATAAGTCTCAAATTTTAAAATCGTTCACTTTTTCACCTAAGTATTTAATGTTGACAATTATGTGTGCACGTAGTGCAGAAATATCACATGTGTAAGAAAATGAAATTAAATCACGTTTATTTGAAAAAGGTAATTTATTATAGTGAATCATTTAAGAAATTGATTTACGATCAAAATGGTCGTAAGTTGTTTCATAAAACGGGGCCCAGACACTGATACAAGCACCATAACTCTTGTCATTACTCAATAGACTATGTGACTTTTTTTTTATTAAAAGTTAGCAAACTGCAATCTGTGGTTCACACCACTACTGCAGCTTCTTTTTTTACTTTTAAAGCTTTTTAACGTGTATACTTCACATGCCAATACATTATTTTATATTTGCATTCTTAAAGTAGCTACAACACCCACATTTTACCACATATGTACACCGACGACAAGATATATACAGGGCATGAAAATTCCACTCTTCCTCTCACCATGACGATCTCTTAAGAAGACATGGGACATGGTCCGGAAAATAAGTGGTAAAGGTAACTCTAGTTCTGTAAATCATCTTAAAACACATAATGGAGATATAACATCTGTAAAAGATATTACAAACACTTTGGCAGAAACTTTTTCAAAAAATTCTATTTCTGAAAATTGTCAACCAAATTTTCTGAAAAATAAGAAACAAAAAGAACAGAAGAAGCTACACTTCAAGTCGAAAAACCTGGAAAAATACAATAAACTATTCACTCTCAAAGAACTTCGAGAGTCCATTAAAAAGGCTCATGATACATCAGCTGGTCCTGATGATATCCATTATCAATTACTAAAACATTTACCTGAATCCTGTCTCTCTACCCTTCTTGATATATTTAATAAGGTTTGGGTGACGGGAAACTTCCCCGATTCTTGGCGGGAAGCAATCGTTATTCCAGTCCCCAAACCTGGAAAGGATCATACGGACCCAATAAATTATCGCCCTATTGCTTTAACGAGTTGTATATGTAAAACCATGGAACGAATGATTAATGAGAGACTCGTTTGGTACCTAGAATCCAACAAGCTGATAACAAAGTATCAAAGTGGATTCCGGCGCCAACGAGGCACAACAGACAATCTCATTCGATTTGAATCATTTATTAGGGAAGCTTTCGTAAAGAAAGAACATCTAGTCGCTGTATTTTTTGACTTGGAGAAAGCTTATGATACTGCATGGAAGTACGGTATCATGAATGATCTTCATGACCTTGGTCTTAGAGGTCGATTAGCAATTTTTATAGAGAATTTCTTAGAGGACAGACAGTTTCGTGTCCGAATGGGTTCAACCCTCTCTGACATCCATAAACAGGAGATGGGTGTGCCACAGGGCAGCAGTAACTCTCTGTCACCCTTTTTAGTATAAAAATTAACAGTATAGTTAAATGCATCAATCCTGGTGTGAAGTGTTGACGACTTTGTTATATGTTATCGTGCAAAAAACATGAACACTATTGAGAGACAACTGCAACAATGTCTCAGTAAACTTCAGACCTGGTCTGATGAAAATGGTTTTAAATTTTCTAAATCTAAAACTAATTGTATGCATTTTTGTCAACTGCGTAAACATCATGAAGACCCTCATCTAACACTGGATGGCACACTAATACCAGTAGTGGATGAGACAAAATTCCTTGGTCTTACTTTCGACCGTAAGTTAACGTTTATACCACACCTTAAATACTTGAAGGCCCAGTGCCTTAAAGCTCTTAATTTACTTAAAGTTGTTGCAAACACTAACTGGGGAGCAGATCGTAAAGTCCTCTTGCGACTTTACAGATCTCTTATCAGATCCAAGCTGGACTACGGCTTGATAGTATATGGATCGACTCGCAAGTCATACTTGCAGATGCTCGACCCTATACATAATCAAGGATTACGACTCGCCTTAGGTGCCTTTCGTACATCACCAGCTGAAAGTCTATATGTTGAAGCTAATGAACCGTCACTGTCTCATAGACGGGACAAATTAGCCCTTCAATACGCCATTAAATTAAAGTCGAACCCTTCAAACCCAACTTTCGATAATGTTTTTAATCCTAGTTGTGAACGTCTTTTTGATCAAAAACCGAAGGTCATTCGACCATTTGGTCTTCGTATTAAACCAAAATTAAGAGACACTGAAATCGACCTAAATTTGATTGCCAAGTACAAAGTACCACAAATTCCACCATGGACTTTGGAAACACCAACAATTATTTTCGATCTTTGTAATAGTAACAAATCCAGTACAGACCCCACTATCTTTCAAAGCAAATGTAATGAAATTAAATCGAAATACAGTAACTTTCAACATATATACACAGATGGTTCTAAAGATGGAGATAAGGTAGCTGCAGCAGCTGTTGTTCACAAGCACAGCATAAAGAACCGCCTGCCTGACAAGGCCTCTATCTTTTCAGCTGAACTTAAGGCAATTGAACTTGCCTTAAATTATATTCAGGAATCTGATGATGACCATTTTGTAATCTTTTCTGATTCCCTTTCATCTCTTCAAGCACTGGGTAATATGAAACATGATAACCCAGTTGTGCTTCAACTTTTAGAAAAGTACAATTCTCTTATAATTGATAATGTTATTATTTTCTGCTGGCTTCCAAGCCATGTAGGAATATGTGGTAATGATAGAGTTGATAGTGCTGCCAAGGCAGCATTAGATTTACATATATCTAATACCAAATTACCTTATACTGATTTCAAAAGTTGTATTAACACATATATTCGTAACTCTTGGCAAGCCACTTGGGATATGTCAGTTAACAATAAACTCCATTCAATTAAACCGTTACTCGGAGAATGGCGCTCTTCTAGTAGACCCATTCGTCGAGAGGAAGTTGTCCTAGCTCGGTGCAGAATAGGGCATACACGTTATACTCATTCATATTTATTACAAGGTGAGCCATTGCCAGAATGTATACCCTGCTTTGCACCGTTAACGGTCAAACACATATTGCTGGAATGTGTAGACTTTGATCCTATGCGTCAAAGGTACTACAATGTTAATACTATGACCGAGTTATTTAATACTATAGATTTTAGTCTAGTTTTAGATTTCCTTAAGGAAGTCAGACTATATAAATCATTATAATATGTTCTTGTATATAATTACTTTTTTATATACCCGTTTTCGGGCATTTGTTGATTTACATATATACTTTGTATTACTACCATATCATCCCTTATTTTTAAATAGTTTTACCTTGATATATTTACATTAATTTTTAATAATTCTTCATTTCTTCATCTTTCGTCAGTTTTTGCGCACAATATGACCTAACTGTGTCCACGTGCCGTAAAACACCATTCATTCATTCATTACTCACCATGACGAGTGCTCATGGAAGATAAATTAATTCAGATAAATTCTTTAAAAATTTATCAATTTCACAATTCAAATATTATGAAGGACGAGTACCTCGGAAACACATTTTCCTGCTCTGATAAATATAACTTACATATTTTGAGAATCCAAACTCTATCGAAACAATATAAACAGCTTTAACTAGTCAGACCAAACCCCAAAACTGGAGCGACGAATTAAGAGTTACCAACTCATAATTCATTTTATGCATATATTCAGTCACGTGAATTTTAAGAAACTGTGTAAAATACTATGTTTTTAACTGGCACATATATACACTACTATTATATGACCAGAAAACTTGGATACACATACATACACTTTTATATGATCAGACACATACATACACTATTATATGACCAGAACACCTGGATACACATGCATACACTATTATATGACCAGAACACCTGGATATACATGCATACACTATTATATGACCAGAACACCTGGATACACATGCATACACTATTATATGACCAGAACACCTGGATACACATGCATACACTATTATATGACCAGAACACCTGGATGAACATGCATATACTATTATATGATCAGAACACCTGGATACACATATATATATACACTATTATATGACCAGAATGCCTGGATACACATACATACACTATTATATGATCAGAACACCTGGATACACATACATACACTTTTATATGACCTGAACACCTGGATACACATACATACACTATTATATGATCTGAACACCTGGATACACATACATACACTATTATATGATCAGATCAGCAGATCAGACACATACATACACTATTATATGACCAGAACACCTGGATATACATGCATACACTATTATATGACCAGAACACCTGGATGCACATGCATATACTATTAAATGATCAGAACACCTGGATACACATATATATATACACTATTATATGACCAGAATGCCTGGATACACATACATACACTATTATATGATCAGAACACCTGGATACACATACATACACTATTATATGACCTGAACACCTGGATACACATACATACACTATTATATGATCTGAACACCTGGATACACATACATACACTATTATATGATCAGATCAGCAGATCAGACACATACATACACTATTATATGACCAGAACACCTGGATATACATGCATACACTATTATATGACCAGAACACCTGGATGCACATGCATATACTATAATATGATCAGAACACCTGGATACACATATATATATACACTATTATATGACCAGAACGCCTGGATACACATACATACACTATTATATGATCAGAACACCTGGATACACATACATACACTATTATATGACCTGAACACCTGGATACACATACATACACTATTATATGATCTGAACACCTGGATACACATACATACACTATTATATGATCTGAACACCTGGATACACATACATACACTAGTATATGACCAGAACGCCTGTATTCACATACATACACTATTATATGACCAGAACACCTTGATACACATACATACACTATTATATGATCAGAACACCTGGATACACATACATACACTATTATATGATCAGAACACCTGGATGCACATACATCACAGTGTAGAAACGAACTGTATCACCTCCCGGATGTTGCGATGTGATTTTTAAGTGGTGACCTACAGCAAGTAAACATCCGTAATGAAAAGGTAAATTTTAAACAGTTTTTATCGATAAACAGTAATCAAATGATAATTGATAGCTAGCAGAGACATTCATTGTTTCATACCTCTAGAATATATTATGTGACAGGATAACATTTTAGTAAAAAAGCATTATAATCACTTACAACTTCGGGAATTGACACGGCCTCATGCAGAAGAACTAGGCTATTCTCAAAAGAAATCTATTATTTAGAATTATTCATACATGGGATGTGTGCTTCAGGGTATAAATCATGCATACGCTATACACAGCATTGCCTATGTTTTGTCCTTTTCTCAGACATAAAGCAAAACTTCTTTCATGTGTATTGTTCATACTGTATGACTTCTTGCCAGATATTAATAATCATTTGTATGACTTCTTGCGATGGTAATGTATGCCTTCTTGCGATTTAATATAATTGATTTCTGGTGTTAATTTGGTTAAAATGTAATGTTCAGATATACTATAATACTTAAACGTAAACATTCGGTCTCTTTAAGACGATTTCTGTACTTTCCATTGCGTGTCTTTTGGTTAAAAACTTATTTTGGAAATTCACATTTTTTTTTGGTATAAAATTTTAAAGGATAGACTGAACCATATGGTTGGAATGTTGAAAACAAATAACCGGAGGTTTTAGTTAATTTGTTGGGGTTGAAACACCCTTTCTTTGGTGATTTCAACATTTTTGCCTAAACTTGTCATCAAAAGCCGTGTTTTCATTCCTTGAAGATGAATTGTGATCTCTTTTTTTATTTTTAAAAACCTTTAGCAATGCAATATTTCCTAGTTTTTATTCCATAACTTGGTTTCTTAGATCGAAATCTTACGAAAATAAATCAGATATTTCAATGATAGGACAAACTATAGAAATCTTCTTTAACCGGGTGTAAGTCAATACAATTAATGCAGTATTTTCCGAATTCCTGAATGGCTGACTCATCTGCGATGGTGTTCTAAAAATATCACCGATTGCTGTGTTGACTATACATGTAGTTACTTATACACAACGTGCTGTTAGTTTGAACATCAGAATTTCATTTCAACTTTTTCAATTAGTGCCTCGGTTATTATTATAAAGCCCGTATTCAGGCTTCGAAATTTACTTATTATACCCCCAACCCCCCGAACAACGGAGTTGTAAGTGGGGTATACTGGAATCGACTTGTCCGTCTGTCTGTCTGTCCTTGACACATTCTTGTTCGCGCTATTTCTCAGCAATCACTGGCTGGAATTCAATGAAACTTCATGGGAAGCTTCACTACCAAGAGGAGATGCGTATATTATCAGCATGTTCCGGCTCGATGATTTTTCACAGAGTTATGGCCCTTAAATTTGATTTTCTTATATATAGTATACTATGGAACAGTTATTGTCCGGGCTATTTCTCAATGAAACATCATGGGAAGCTTCACTATGAAGAGGAGCTGCGCATGTTGTCAGCATGTTCCCGTTCGATTTTTTTCACAGAGTTATGGCCCTTTGATTTGGCTATATAGTATACTATAACACGATTTGTGTCCGGGCTATTTCTCAGCAACCACTGGCTGGAATTCAACGAAACTTCATGGGAAGCTTCACTACCAAGAGGAGATTTTAGTTCCTTCGGCACAATTTTGAAATCTTTCGAGTATGATACTATTTGTTTTGTATTTAAATCATATTTTGAAATTTTAATTTTTACATTGCAGTCCTCGTGGTTTTCTGTACAATGGTTAATAGATTTACTAAAGTCTTTCGTCGAATGGTCACAGTACATACAGCTATATTCTTCCATTTTACCTGAAAAAGACGAAAACATTGACTAAATTGGTCATACAGTTTTCTCAAAATCACAATAAAAAATTCGCAATAAGTCATACAAATTGAATATCGGTAATCGCAATTGACATACACAATCAATGCAATAAGTCATACAGTCATTACACAAGACATCCCTCAGATTTTGGAACCGTCACACGGTAAAATAACAATATGAAAGCATTTCATACATCCGAAGTTTACCCCAATATGCTAGCTAACACGTTCTATATTATCAATGGTCTTAAACTTGCGTAGGCTTTATGAAAATGGCTTTACACATGTCGGGGTGCCGATTTTATCAGAAAAGTCGGACGATGTTCAGTGATTTAACGTCACATGTGCCGATTTGACATTAATAAGCAGATGAGAACGTTAACGAAATCCATTAGGATAATAGCTAAAACAATTTTACTTACTGTCTTCAAGATATAATCCAAGTAACAGATACTTTTTTAACCACGTGTATTCGCTTTACTGAGCTCGCTATTGAAATCACAGCGCAACATCCGGGAGGTGATACAGTTCGTTTCTACACTGTGTACATACTATATTATTTGATCAGAACACCAGGATAGAGTTTTGGTAGATGGTTATGTAGTGTAATTTTGCTGTTATTTGGCAGGTTAGTTCTTAAAGAAAGATTTACTATATAAAGAAAAATAATAATAATATATAGTTTTGTTTTGCGTGGAGAAACTTGCCAGGTATAAGCGACAGTCATGTTGGTGTGACATTTATTATACTATATACAGTATATATAATCTATATCTACGTTTATCTACCCAGATATATGAAATATGATCAGCTAGAACTATGAACTATGAATGACTTTGAAAAGGAGATATAATTAAGGTATCTAAAGGGGAAATTATAATAAAAGATTTGAGTTGAACAGCATTGTTTTTATATTTTCTCCCAACAAATGCATTTAAAGTAAAAAAGTAAGTAATTTCAGCATATGCATAGATCATAATGATATAATAGCATGGTTTAACGTGTACATAATATGAATAAATGAAAATGGCCATATGTTCTTGATTGGTTCTACCACACTCACTTTAAGGGCCTCTATATTTTTGCACGCTTTATGATCATGTAATAAACTGCCTGGTTTGCAGATCTTTTCAATGTAGTTGAAGGCCATTGACGAAAATACATTTTAAATCAATTCATTAACACCGAACTTAATAACACTCGAGGGTTGTTTTTAGCTCGGATGAAATATCTACCGGCAAAATCTCCACCGAAATACTTTTATAAACACTTTTCCTTCTCAGAATAATATAAAATGAAAATATGTTAGATAATGCATATTTGTCTGTGATTCTGGGAATAGAAAAGCTATATCTACTTGTTTGCTCTACTGCGAAATATTTCCCATTGGGAGATATTTCGCAGTACGGAACATTGCTCGGACTTTTCCGTCAGTGGCGGGAACGCCAAATGACGTTCCGATTGTTTTACGGATGTCTTCGTCAGATTCTAGGAAATACCGATTACGGAAATTAACGAAGAGTTCCGGTTCCACTTGTTTTGTTTGTATAACGTAACGTCGTCTTGGCGTTCTCATGCAAACTCGAGTGTAAAAAGACAAACTGGTGTAAAAATATTGACGATTGGAAAGAAATTCATCACAGAATATATAATATATAGTTTAATTAACATTGTTGTCATGATACGGAAAACAATTCCCTCGTGAGAAAGAATTTTTTTTTTTTCTTTTTTTTTTTGGCCCACCTTCTCAACCCCTTTTATCTGCTCCTTTCTTTCGCCTCCCCTCACTCCGTCTTCCGCCAGCTCTGCTGTTGTCCCTCCTACTAGATGGTGATCTGTTCTGACATACTTTCTGCTGAAGCCTCGCTGTATATTCCGTTTCTGAACGTCGGCCTAACATCGTCACAAGTCAGCAGTGAGGTACTAACTACTCATGAAGCAAATTTGAGGGCCGAGAAGGTGGATTTTTGCCGAATGGTAATGAATGATAAGCAATGAATAAATGAAAGATGATAATGGAGAGACCAGCATCCGGCGGGGTTTGAACCCACGACCTTCCGCTTGTGGGCCCAGTGCTCTACCACTGGGCTATAGAGGCCTCATAGAAACTGGTGCGCAAGCATTTCTTAATCTTAATTCCCGAGTGAAAAAGGTTCTTGCGATATAGAAACGAGTGCGCTTGCGCACCAGTTTCTATATCGCAAGAATCTTTTTCACTCGGGAATTATTTCCCGTATCACAACAACAATGTTAAATGACTTAAAGGTTATAAAATATATCCTTAATTTGCATTGATGGAGTTGTTTCCCTTCAATTACTGGCTAGTTGTGGGATTTCCTCCCCTTTAACTATAATTCAAAGTGACGTGTGAGAATCTTTGAGCCCTACCCTCATCACTGGGTTGTTAGGATTGTCCATGGAAAAGACAATTAAATCACTGACATCATCTGCCGGTGTCTTAGGTGTGAATGTAAAGCAGGAGGTGCTGTGTATGGGAGTCCATCCTCTGAGCATGTTAAAGAACCATAGGAATCTATTTGATATTAAAGAATAGGGCATGCATCCTGGTTTCTTATCCTATCCTTACCTGGGATGCAGTGTAGTGTCATATGAGCAAAGGGGATGGCAACACAGGTTGTAAAGGGGATGGTGACACATGATTTTTAAAGGGGATGGATACACAGGATTTTAAAGGGGATGGTGACACAGGATTTAAAAGGGGATGGTGACACAGGATTTGAAAGGGGATGGTGACACAGGATTTCAAGGGGAGGTTGACACAGGATTTTAAAGGTGATGGTGACCCCAATGTTCAGAGTGGTGGGGTGGGCGGGGAACAGAGTATGGTGCTGACACAGGATTTCAAGGCAGGGTTGACACAGGATTTCAAAGGGGATGTAATTGTATTGATTATTAAGGTAGTACACTAACATTGTGTATATATACAATCACCTGTGACCACAAGGTCAAGGTCACGCTTAGAATTTTTACTTAGCCGGGGCATTAGTCGGATATCAGACATTTCTAGTTGATACTGCAATAATTATACCCCCACAAAGTGAAATGGGGGCTATATAGGAATCACGTTGTCCATAATCCCGTCATGTAAAGTTTTTGTCACGTCACATCACATTTTCAGTCTCGTTGTGCAACACGTTATTACTGCTTGCATTCCTCACACAGTTTTGAATGGGTTGTTCCCAAATTTCATTTACACATAACAACTGATGACCTTATGTCCCTCTACATCACATATTGTTGTTATATTTATTACAGAATTATGTCCCTGTGTTTGACTTATAATTTAAGCGAGGATATTCATCACCTTCAGTGATAGTTCTAGTTCCCATTCCTTTATAAATTGTCTGAGGAGAATGTTAACCAGCTGGTGCCATTTACGACTAGCTTCCATCCTCTGGACTGTAAGAGTAGACTGATCTCAGATTATCGATCTGTTAAACAAAAATTTAATGATTTGCATTTACCGAATGATCACGGATAATATCGAGTCATCTCTGAGGAGCCAAATAAGTTGACCGATCATAAATCGGTGGGCACATTAAATACTCTTTGTGGCAGTACCCAGTGAGATTAAATACAATTAACAAATATTATTCAGTGTCAAAATGTGCTTTCTTCTCTCCTTAGGTAACACCCAAGTAGTCGGCGGAGTAGCCGATTTGTCCTGGTGTTCGGTTATAGCTGGTAATGGGCTATAGCCATTTTGGTAGACAGTGGTAGCCGATTAACTGTCTACTGAAAGATGTTTTCCGTAGTCTGATGATAATGCAGCTGGTGGTAGCCGTTATAGCCAGGTTTACCAGTAAATCTACTGTTATTATGACGATCACAGGTTGTGATTGAAAATTGTGAAGGGTAAATGTTTGGTTATCTGGTACATGTGCATATATGTGGAATAGATCTAAGTTCAAAGCTTTATGATTGAAAGTTTTTACAGAAACTCACTTAAAAATAAATTCTAAGTGTGGTTACCGAGAGGCTACATTCCTAGCTACCAAAATGGCTATAAACAGACTGTTACCGGGAATCACCGGCTACAGTGACAAACCGGCTACTTAGCTGGCTACCTGGGTGTATATAAGTAGAGACAAATCACATTCACACATTGCTTACTGCTTCTTTGTAAGCAACGAATAATCTCTAAAGAGTTCATATCTACTGAACGAAACCGGTCAGTGAATAATATGTTCACCAAGCTGACTAGCAGGGGTTTCGTATTTCCTCTCGGCCACTTTTTTACCATTTGTCATTTTTTCGGGACTATGAGACCTTTGCTGTTTAAACAAGTGAATCCAACAAATTGGCGATATAATCATTGAAGGCATAACTAGCAGTTGTGATACCTCGATCATCTACCAGAACAGTACCCTAGTCTGACGAAACAAATGTATCCATCATCTACCAGAACAGTACTGTTGTCTGACGAAACAAATATATCCAGACTAGACTACAACTAAGGGACGCTGTACTTACACCTTAATACATGTATAAGGTTGCTCGGTAGCTCGCAAATGTGCTTTTCACAGCTTTTATGTTAATTGAAAATGTTGAATTACCTGAAAATTCAGACACAATGTGTTATGGTCCGGGCACATTGGCAAGAATAGTCCATTCAACACCATGTATAGTACAATTCTGTTGTCTCTATTTATTTATTACTCTACACTGATTGGGATCAGTATAAAAAAGCCACCAGAAATCACTCAGTCACTTTTTGACTATATTATTCAATGTCAGACTATCACTTGAACACGTGTCAAATATTTAACAACCGTAAGTCAAAAAACACTAAAAGTTTGAGAAAGCACAATCAAGAAGTACCTTAGAAGCGAATCGCTTACAAACGTATCGAATACAGTATTCAGTAAGAATACAGTATAAAGACTATGTTATTATTTTTTTGTACTGTAGAAACACAGAAATTAAAGCATGTTGTTTGATACAGACTGTCACAATGAATGTTCTATTGTTACAACTGTTCCAACTTATGTGCACAATAAAATTGTTCCGATGTAAACAGCTCAAAATTTGGTTCTAGTAGCCTGGAAATCTGATCTTTTTACAAAATGGTTTCTGAATATAATGTGGTCATTTTGCAATGAAATATACATATGCTTAATAACTCCATATATAAACATTGAAACTTATTAACTTGCGATTGTTGATACTTCTGTGACTACCAGAATCGGATTAGTTTTTGAAGTCATGTGACATACTTTGTGCCAAATGACTGAAATTCCAAACATTATACAGAGATTTCCGAAGTACTGGTGAAATGGGCTATTGTTTGCTTGAATGTTTTCAGCTTCTTTAATACGAACAAGCAGACACCATTCAAGATAACTACAATCATGTTTTATTTGTTGATTAATAAGGACTCGTACAAAAACCAACCGTCATATTTCCGATCACCGGAGTCCACAAGGTCAAGGTCACATACTCGGAACTTTCTTTTTGCGTTCAGTAAACTGTTGAAGTTATATTTCTGCTAATATTCTCAGATTGCTTTCATGTATTACTTTCAAATTTTATTTGTTGATTGCTAAGGTAGTACACTAACATTCTGTCATATATCCAATCACCTGTGACCAGAAGGTCAAGGTCACACTTGGAATTTGTACCTAGCAGGGGCATTAGTCAGATATCAGACATTTCTAGTTGATACTGCAATAATTATACCCCCACAAAGTGAAGTGGGGGCTATAGAAATCACGTTGTCCATAATGTCCCGTCATGTAAAGTTTTTGTCACGTCGCTTAATGCATTTTAATTTCTTTCATTCCTCGAACCGTTTTGTTGTTCCCAAACTTCATATACACATAACAACTGATGACCTTATGTCCCTCTACATCACCCATTGTTGTTATTTTTATTACAGAATTATGTCCCTTTGTTTGACTTAGAATTTAAGCGAGGGTATTCATCACCTTCAGGGATAGTTCTAGTTCCCATTCCTTTATAAATGGTCTGAGGAGGGTGTTAACCAACTGGTGCCATTTACGACTAGCTTCCATCCTCTGGACATTTACCGATCAGCAACAAACACATCTCTATTTCATGCTGCAGAGCACCACCAAGTGTACATGTCAGGAATCCCAGCAGTTTGTCATAGAGACAAACCCATTTCTGTTGTATGTTGCAGAGAACCATCAAGTGTACATGTTAGGAATCCCAGTAGTTTGTCATAGAGACAACCCCATCTCTGTTGTATGTTGCAGAGAACCATCAAGTGTACATGTTAGGAATCCCAGTAGTTTGTCATAGAGACAACCCCATCTCTATTGTATGTTGCAGGGCACCATCAAGTGTACATGTTAGGAATCCCAGCAGTTTGTCATAGAGACAAACCCATCTCTATTGTATGTTGCAGGGCACCATCAAGTGTACATGTCAGAAATCCCAGCAGTTGGTCCTAGAGATAAACCCATCTCTTTTGTATGTTGCAGGGCACCATCAAGTGCACATGTCGGGAATACCAGCAGTTTGTCATAGAGACAAACACATCTCTGTTGTATGTTGCTGGTCACAATCAAGTGTACATGTCAGGTCAGCCAGCATGTTGTTATTGAGACAAATACATCTCTTTTGTATGTTGCAGGGTCGAGTGTATGTGGGGAAGCTGGATGGATCCTACTCTGGCCCTATCATTGATCAACTAAGCAAGCCAAGAGGGATAACTCTGGATCCAGAATATGGGTAATGACCTCTTTCAGTTATAGATCTATTTATCCATGTAAAATTCCATATTCTCACATTGTTTATGTCTGAGCATGTCATTGTGTGTGCACACTTTGTCCAGGCCTCAACTGTTGCTTAAACGACTTCTCCTCCAAAAAAATGGATTGGCACATTTCGACAAAACTGCACATGGATTATTATACTTAGGTCAGTATACATTAAGTCAAAAGCAAGATGGCCACCATTAATAAAAATATTTTTGTTAAAACAAATTATTATGTACTAGGGTCAAAGTTGTATAAACGAAGTTCACAGGATAAAAAAAAAATGGCCTCATCATGCTGAACCAAAGTTTGTATAGAGAGATTTCAGATTTTACATAAACTTCAACGTGTTCCGGTATAGGGTATAGGGTATAGGCGACTCCAGCGATACAGCTGACCCAGTTGTGGTGAAACCACCTGTAGCATCTAGGCATTGACCGTCCTCTCACACAAGGTCACAACACACTGACCTTGCCAAGATTCAGGGTCACTGCACACTGTTGACCATACAAAGTCACTGCACACTGGCATTGCCCAGCCAATAGCATGGTGGACTTCACTACACACTGGCATGGCCCAGCAAATAGCATGGTGGACTTCACTACACACTGGCATGGCCCAGCAAATAGCATGGTGGACTTCACTACACACTGGCATGGCCCAGCAAATAGCATGGTGGACTTCACTACACACTGGCATGGCCCAGCAAATAGCATGGTGGACTTCACTACACACTGGCATGGCCCAGCAAATAGCATGGTGGACTTCACTACACACTGGCATGGCCCAGCAAACAGCATGGTGGACTTCACTACACACTGGCATGGCCCAGCAAATAGCAGGGTAGACTTCACTACACACTGGCATGGCCCAGCAAATAGCAGGGTGGACTTCACTACACACTGGCATGGCCCAGCAAATAGCATGGTGGACTTCACTACACACTGGCATGGCCCAGCAAATAGCAGGGTGGACTTCACTACACACTGGCATGGCCCAGAAAATAGCAGGGTAGACTTCACTACACACTGGCATGGCCCAGCAAATAGCAGGATGGACTTCACTACACACTGGCATGGCCCAGCAAATAGCATGGTGGACTTCACACCACACTGGCATGGCCCAGCAAATAGCATGGTGGACTTCACTACACACTGGCATGGCCGAGCAAATATCATGTTGGACTTCACTACACACTGGCATGGCCCAGCAAATAGCAGGGTGGACTTCACTACACACTGGCATGGCCCAGCAAATAGCAGGGTGGACTTCACTACACACTGGCATGGCCCAGCAAATAGCAGGGTGGACTTCACTACACACTGGCATGGCCCAGCAAATAGCATGGTGGACTTCACTACACACTGGCATGGCCCACCAAATAGCAGGGTGGACTTGAAATCCAGAGGGCCCAGGTTTAAGCCTCACCAATGCCACTGAGTTTTGTCAGTGTGTTCTTGGGCAAGACACTTTCCCTTAACCTCGTCCATCGAATGGCGATGTAAACCTGGCAGTCCTGTCCTCCAAGCACATTAAAGAACCAAAGAAATATGTTTTGACAGTAGGGCAGGTTCCCAGATTCCTATGTATACTTTCCCTCTTTAGGGCAGCTCTAAATAAACCTATAATGTGTTGGTGAGCTGTTAAACAACATTCATTTGTCTACCCCCATACAGGGGGACACATTGTTTTTAGCCTGGATGTCCGTCCGTCTCTCCATCACAAGTCGTGTCAGTTTGATATCTCTTGAACCGCTTGAGGGATTTTGAAATAACTTGGCACAAATGTTCATTATATCGAGACGACACGCACAGCACAACTTCCAGCCAAGGTCACACTTAGAGGTCGAAGGTCATATGCACTATATTTTGTGTCCTCTTCATATCTCTTGAACCGCACAAGGGATTTTGAAATAACTTGGCACAAATGTTCACCATATCGAGAAGACGTTCAGAGCGCACCTTTTAGCCAGGTTGGTTCCAGGTCAAAGCACACTTAGAGGTGAACTTAGAGGGAAACTATCATATGCGTCCACTCCATATCTCTTAAACCGCTTGAGGAATATCGAGCTGTGCCAAGTCGGTTCAAGGCCAAGGTCATATTCACAATATCTCTGCAACTGCTTAAGCGATTTTCAAATAGCTCACCACAACTGACAACCATATTATCATATATGCATAGTTCATCTTCTACAAAAAAGACACTATGGTTATACAAAATGTAACCTTCTACTGTACTCTGTATCAATACAGACAAAATATCTCTACTTCAAGTATAGGATAGAGCATGAGTTTTGCACGTGTACGGGGAGATAATGCACGAGCGTTAGCGAGTGCATTATCGTCCGTACACGTGCAAGACTCATGCTCTATTGTATTTATACCACAATAACTAACATATGCTGTGTATATCCTCGGGTATTACACAATGAATAGTGTGTATTTAGGCTATTGTGGTATAATATCTATCAAGAGGACAGTACAACAGTATAATAACTGTGCTTGGTAGAATTTTCCTTGCATACACTCCTGTCTCCAATATAACAACAGTGATAAACTTGGCGTGGACCAGTATGAGAGTGCATGACCATGGTGTAACAGCAGTGCATGAAAACCATTCATTGGCATGAACTGCACTATAATCACAGTAAATCAAGCATTTCCTGCCCGGTAGCCATTAGATCAGTATGTCCTCAGTCTAAACAGGTACATATCCATATTGTTTGTCCATTACATTGGGAGTGTGTGGGGAGACATATGTTTTTGTTACAAAAACAACCCCGTCTAGTTTACATTGTCATTGCCAGGAATCAAGTTCTCAGCATACTTACCTGATGACCACACAAGGTCACTACACACTAACCTCGATGGCCTCTCACACTGCACACCGATGACCACGCACACTGACCTTACCAGGACTCAAAGTCATATTATATTGACCTTGCTAGGACTCCAAACAACGTTATTGCATGTTAATAACTCTAATATATGTATATAATGTTATTGCATGTTTTACCTCTTATATATGTTGATTGATCTAATATATTTCAGATACATGTATATATGTGACTGGGGGACATCTCCGCAGATTCTACAGTGTCACATGGATGGTTCCCACTGCTCCACCATCATACATGTTCACGGTGGCCACCCTAACATGGTAGTCATAGAAACTGAACACTCTTTGTCACATGGTCTTAGAAGAAGACTGTTTTGGACAGATTCAAAGTTAGATGTGATTGGTCACGTGTCATTGGTGGATGAAAATGGGACATCATTGGTGGATGAAAACAGGACATCAAGTGAAATAATGTTGAGCAATACAGGGTAAGAGAAAATATTTAAAGTGAAATTATGACCAGATTATAAACAGAACAGCAATTTACTTCCCAGTCAAATTCACATATTGTAAATTTTGCTCATGTTTACTATAAATGCTGAAAACTTGGGGTTTGAACTTACATATCTTTGACTTTGTATTTGTTTGTTTGTTTTGTTTGGATGGTGTTTAACATCATTTTCAACACATGTAAGGTTCACTATTTTGCTGTCTAAATTTTAAATATAAAATAGCATTTTATTTCTATTTTACATGAAATTATTTAGGGCAGTTTATGGTCATGTGATCTCATGACTTGATTCAAATTGTGGAAATGTTACAGTATCAATGAAATTAATATCGTTTTTGTGAATTTATCTCTAATAAAATAATATGGAAGATTAAAAGTGATCCTTAGCAAATTTTGAGTAGTATATATATGGTGGTCGATTTTTTTGTGATGGAGGCAGACCACCCACTTTTCCTGGGTAGAACCAGTACTGTACTCCTCCCGCCATCCGTAAGAATTGACACTTTCTCACAAGTCAAGCTCCCAATGGGATTCAAACCTGCAGCGGTGAGAGGCAAGAAGGTTTACAATGCAATGTCAATCCCTAGGCCATGGAGGTGCTAGCACAATTCAATCATGTATCAACTTGTAAATGTATGCATTGTATGTGTTGGGGTGGGAGTTAAAAAGTCGCATGTAATTGATTGATAGCAGTTAAAACAGTGAATTGAACTGAATTGGCTTTAAGATGCACCAACACATGAAATATGGCATATACAGGAATGAATGTGCCAGCTAGCTAGGCTCATCCTCCATTTACATCAAGATAAAATATTGAGAATGGACCTAGAACATTCTTACCTGCAGAACTGCAGAGTTGCTGCAAATTCTATAGTAGACACTCCACTTACAACGAGCCACGTTTCCACGTTTGCATACAAGGTATCATTGTTAAAACAATGAAATAATTTTAACATGAAGTAGCAGTAACTAGTTCATTACCGTATAACATGTTGTTTCAGGAATTCTCACCACCCATTTGATATAGTGCTGATGGGAACAAAAATATATTACACAGACTTGAACACCCATCACATCTCCTACATAGACAGGATGGACTCTGTCATTCATAATATGACATTGGGGCTGGGTAGTCTGTATGGGCTAGTTATGGCCACTCCAGGACAAACAGCAGGTATGTATAGTGGTGACTGTGAGATACAGCCATATGAACATACTTCACATCTCCTACATAGGCAGGATGGACTCCACCATTCATAGTTTCATAGGGTCTGGGACGTCGGTATGAGAATGAGTATTTTGTGTGGAGCTAGTGCTGAGGGGTATTATCGGTTTATTGGTGTATTGTGATACGGACCTCAAAATAATACGTACCGTGATATTTTTTTTAGCATATCGGTTAAAATTGTTTTTTCTCTACACGTATTTTGATTATGAAAGTAAATCGTAATCTGATACTAAGATCAATTTTTAACTTTGTATGGCTCCCGTGTTTGTAATACAATCGTAAATACACATATTGGGAAGTGAGCACCATTATAGTCATAAGTAGAGGCACTTCCAATAATATCTGGTGTTCGCTTATTGTAATGTGCGCATATGTAGTGCCGGGTACCATGCACTCAGATGATCATGGCCGATTCAAGTGGTTGAGAAATGTTAAAAACAAGAGAAAAAATTTGTGTTTGGAATCACTTTGGGCTTAAAAAGTAGATCTAGGTAATGTTGCATTTTGTAATTGCTCAGGCAGCACAACACATTTGGTAACTCACTTGTGAAGACATTACTCGACGTTGAATACAAATTCAAAACAGAAGTCGACATTGTCAACATCGGAACTGCCATGCGTAATGTTTCTCATTCACAAGCACAACCAACATTGCATCACGTTATGTCATCTGCATCGATGTACACCAGGAAATCGAAAAAGTCTATTGAAATTAGCAACGCAATTGTAATCTACAAGACAGTATATTATGATACATATCCAGGGGCATAGCGTGTCCATTTTCCAACACACGGATGTTTGAGGGTGCAGCACAATATCCTGCTACCTTCACTTTTAAATCATTTGTTTTATGCCCCGCCACGAAAGTGGTGCGGGCATATAGTGTTACCCTTGTCCGTCCGGACGTACCGTACGTCACGCAAAAGCCATACAGTTTCCAAACTTCATACACACATCTGTATGACAGCAATATGCTTCTAGCCAAATCAGGTCACTAAATGACCTTGACCTACTTTTTACACTGCTAATTTACATTAAAGTTTTATATTGAAGTTTTTTATTATGTCCATTAAATTACTCTGATACCAGAAGCAGTACAACTTCGTACATACTTACATCTGTATGACAGCAATATGTTCCTACCCAAATCAGGTCAATATAAATGACCTGGACCTACTTTTTACACATTGTTAATTTACATTAAAATTTTACATTGATGTTTTTTGATTGGGATCACTCTTCGTCCGCCATCGTTAACTTTTGCTTCAAACAACTTTTCCTCAGAAACCGCATGGCCAGTTTTGACCAAACTTCACATGGATGATCCTTAGATGAATGGTTTAGATTTGTTAAAATTAGGTCAGCGCAACTTCCAAGATGGACGCAATTACCAAATATGGTAAAAACCTTAAAAAATCTTCTCAAGAAGCGCTGGACAGATTTCAACAGTTTTTCTTTTAAAATGATTGCCAATGCCTATACTATCAAGTTTGTTCAAATGAAGTCCCCGGGGTCATAAATGGCCATAAATGCCCCGGGGGTCCATAGTTTGTACATGTTTTTCAAAGACTTGTATAGGAAAAACTTTAAAAAATCTTCTTTTCTGAAACCACAAGGCATAGAACTCTCATATATTACAAGTAGCATCAGCTAATGGTCCTCTACCAAATTTGTTTAAATGGTGACCCTGGGGTTAAATTTGGCCCCGTCCCAGGCGTCATAGTTTTACAAAAAAACAATTTTAAATCTTCTCTGAAACTACATGAGACAGAGCTTTAATATTTTGCATTACTATAAACTTATGGTCCGTTACCAAGTTTGTTTAAATGGTGACCCTGGGGTCACAATTGGCCCCACCCCAGGGGTCACATGTTTTACATAGACTTGTATAGGGGAAAACTTTTGAAAAATCTTCTCTCAAACTGCAAGAGCCAGAGGTTTAATATTTTGCATTTGCTATAAGCTTGTGGCCCTCTACCAAGTTTGTTCAAATGATGACCCTGGGGTCAAATTTGGCCCCATCCCGGGCGTCTCAGTTTTACATAGATTTATATAGTAATTAAAAATAAAAAATAAAAACTTCTCTAAATCTACAAGAGCCAGAGGTTTAATATTTTGCATTTACTATGAGCTTATGGTCCTTTACCGAGTTTATTCAAATGGTGACTCTGGGGTCACATTTGGCCCTGCCCCAGGGGTCACATGTTTTATATAGACTTGTATAGGGAAAAACTTAAAAAATCTTCTTCTCTGAAACCACAAGGCACACAGCTCTCAAATATTACATGTAGCCCTGGGGTCACATTTGGCCCTGCCCCAGGGGTTACACTCTTGCACATTCATCTTGTATTTGATCTTTACCTTTAACTTATTTATTGTGTTTATTTATTTTTGATTTTTCAATGTTACTCACATGAGTATTTGAATATGCCGCGCTACGCCGCTGATATCACAATACAGTCTCGATACCCAGCATTATGTGGAGCTAAGCTAACATCACTGCCAAGTTTGTATCAAACTTAAATCTTGAAATTAAAATTACTGTTGTCCAGTTTTCACACGTCTCCTCTCAGGCTATGTGGGTAATGCAGTTATTCTCAGACTAAGGGATTGGTGACGAGATGCACACCACCATTCATTCAAGGTCTTTGATGTCGTGCTGTTTGAAATATAGGCTGGAGCATGATAATAATATATGTGTTCGATGAATATTGCACTGTGTATGTGAGTATTTCTAAGGATAATAGTCCCTCCACCTACGACAGGCGTCCTACCCGACGATTATAGGCACAATGTCTGGACTTTTATTTGTGTGTTGTTGTGTGATGTGATGATATGTCTACTTGAAGCAGCGAACTCAATGGTTTCGTTATAGTGCTGCCACACTGGAATACCATGCCGTAGCCGTTGCACTACATGAATTCAAATTTGTGTTGTTTAACTGATTAGTTTTGTGCATAACATCTAAATGCCAAAAAAGGTTTGTCTGTTTTTCCAAACAGGAAATTGACAATGTGTACGCTGCTTATATTTTTAGTGATTAACAATGGTTGCTCTGTGAGAAATGGCGGATGCACTCACCTTTGTTTGGCCAAGCCCCAAGGCCAAAAGTCATGTTTGTATCCACAAGAGTCAAAATTGGCAACGGAAAACAAAGCCTTTACAGGTATGGGATCATGATTTTGCTAATTTGTCTCTCATTTAAAGAAATATCAGTTAAAGCCTGAAATGTGACATGTATATCCTAAAAAATGTCTAATATGTGCATTTCTTTGCTTTACCAGCACCACTGTGTTTCTATGGTGTGGCAAGACACTTCGCTTAGTCAGATAGTAGTCTCACTAATCTGAGTCTATCCAAGAGCATATGCTAAAGAACTATTTATAATTCTGTCATGTGATCATCAAAAGAATTTGACCAATCAATGATCAATAAAATGACAACCTCCACATTTGGGTAAGTAATGGACTTTGAGTTTATCCTTGATTCTCAACTGACTTTCGCAAAGAATATGTAATTATTATGTTAAAGAAACTAACCCGCCAATAACGGCAAAATTACACTGAAAAAACATTTGTCGAAACTCTATCAAGCTGTTCAGGTCATATAATAATGTATATGTGCAGATTAAAAGTAAAGATTTATTAACACGTTCTTAAAACAGCCGTGATTAAATATGCGTAAAATGGATTATGAGTTGGTTACTCTTAATGCGAAGCTCCATTTTTGTGGTTTCGTCTGGATTCCGGTTCAAGCCTATATATAGTTTGGATTCTCAAAATATGTAACTTATATATATACACCTTGTCATCAGTAGGTTTAAAAATGGTGTACATATTTTGTAAAATTTGCCTGTTGATAGCTGGATAGCTAATTTAAAAGTTATGTTTTGAGTGTTCAGTTATGCATCTTTTTTGGTTTTGTCCGTTTTTAAAATACCACTTTGGATACATTTAATTTAAAACTATGGTCAAACATTTTGACTTTTCCAATAAAGACTAGTGGTAAAGTCCCAGTATCAGCCATTGTATTCACCTGGGCCTGGTTTTATAAAACAACTTACGACAATTTTAATCGTAAGTTAATTTCTTAATTCTTTTACTTTGATTTACAGTTCACAAATGAATGCTATTTCATTTCATTTTCTTATATATCTGATATTTCTGTGCATAATGCACACATAATTGTCTACATTGAATGCTTGGGTGCAAAAATTTGAACAGTTTAAAATGTGAGACTTATCGTAAGATGTTTAATAAAACGGTGCCCTGATGAATATCTCGGCTTTTTAAAGTTATGAATGAGAATCTTATTTGATGGTAAAAGTAGAGCATGGTTCCAGGGTCCGTATTCATAAAGCTTCTTAGCAAAATCTTAAGTCAAATTTATCAATTTTTTAAACACCTTTTTCTATCGATTTAAGACTTTTCCTTACCTACATCTAAATATATGTCTGAAAATATATGGTTTGTAATGTTCCTGAGAGGTTAATAAGGATATTTAAATATATGTAAAAGTCTTAAATTTTGACTTAAGTAATATTTCCCACTTAAGTTGCTTTATGAATAGGGGCCCGGGATTCCTATGTATCCTTCCCCTCTCTCTGGGGCAGCTCTAAATAACCAATAATGTGTTGATGAGCTGTTAAACAACAAATCAGTTTCTATGGGTATTGAGTTTTAGCCCTACTGGGCGAAGGCCAGCAGAGGTTATATTATGGGATGGTGAGTTGTCCGTTAACTTTTGCCTCATTAAGAAGATCGGACCTTCATTTTCTATCCAATCTTCAACAAACTTGGCTAGATTGTTTATATTAATGAAATCTCAGACAAGTTGGAAGACCAGCTAGATCCAAGCAGTAACATTAGAGTTATGGCCATTGATTTAGTTAAATATGCTATATTTTGCCTCATCAAAACGATAGGACTTTCATTTTCAATCTGATCTTTACCTAACTTTGCTAGAATGTTGACATCATTAACAGCACACACAATTTCTAAAACCAGCTATATCGGATTAGCAACGCATGAGTTATTGCTCTTGATTTAGTTAAATGTGCCTTGTTTTGCCAAGTAAAGATGATGAAAAGGGCTTTCATTTTGCGTCGCCTGCGTAGCATGACAGATACTTAGGGATCACTTTGTCCATCGTTGTCGCCATCTTTTGTCATCTGTCGGTCACACTATAACCTGCAACCTAACCTTGGCCTTAAATTGAAATGTATTTGACCTATGTTTATGAAACTTCATGGACGTAGGTCAAATACTTTTCAAGTTATGGCCAAAGTTAGGTTACAGGTTAAATTGTGACGGACGATGACGATGGACTACGACAGACAGATGATGGACAAAGTGATCCCTAAGGGTCTGCCATGTTACGCAGGCAACACAAAAAGACCAACTAGATTGGATTAGTAATGCCAGAGTTATCGCCTTTGATAGGAATCTCACGTTCCCCAGTAACTTGGATGTTTGTAATGCCATAAAGATTGTTTCACAACATCAATTTCTGCATAATTCACATATCCTTCCTTCTTTTTCTTACAAACTGTTCCTGCGATTTTATTATAGGTGGTACTATTTCATTTTATACTCCATAATATCACTCATTTAATAAGTGATATAATATTAGTGAGAATATCACACTATTTGAATAGGTGATATCAATCATTTAAAGTTTAGTTGGTGATATCACCAAATCAATCATTGATATCATTGATTTAAATTTGTGATATCGCACATTTGAGAAGGTAATACCACGCTTTTAAAATGAACTGGTGATATCACCCATTCGTTTTGAATGAGTTATGCCTCTTGGAATAGTAAAATTCATGAAATTGATGTTGTCCAGATTCTTAACTTGGGTAATTGTCATCCCATCTTATCCAAACTTGGTTATGCCCCTTGGAATAGTAAAAAATCATGAATTAATGTCCGAAAGATCATTTCTTTATTAATATGTGTAGCAGTAGTGGGGCATTTGGTCCCGTTGACACATTGACAGATTTTAGCTCGACTATTCGACTATTTTCCATATTAAAAGAAGGAAGTCAGGGATTACTTTTGGGTTACTCGGGTCAAGATCACTGTTACAATAAATAAATATTTGGTTTCTGCGCTACAGCTTTAGTTTTCTTAAATGTATCAAGATGACATTTCAAGCTTGGATCCTCCGGAAGAAAGCTTTGAATGGTTTCAGGTTACTAGTGTTGAGGCCACTTTTGCTATGAATTTTAAACAAGATTTGCTCAATATTAAACTTTAGTTTTGTTTAAATTTCATGGTTAGATTCATCATATCTACAGGGATCTCATTACAGGTTGCTGGGTCAAGGCTACTGTTAATATAAATAGAAAAATGTTTTCACTTCAATATCTAAATTTCATAAGAAGTATCAATATGAGATTTCATAGAATAGATTTTGGGTCAAGGTCACTGTTACTATAAATATATGTGTTTACTCAATTCAGTTTCTATTTTTTTCATGGAAATATTGCTCATATGCTTTATATTGGCTTTCATGTTACTTGGGTCAAGGTCACTGTTGCTATAAATAGAAAAATGAGTTCTGCCCAACAGCTCTGTTATGTTAAAGTATCAAGATGAAATTTGATGATATATTTCCATATCAAAAAATAGCTAGATTGCTTCTCATGTTACTTGGGTCGAGGTCACTGTCTTAAAAGATAAATATGTGTTACTCAATCTAGTTTTGTAAAAGGAAATTTAGAGGGAATTCATGGAAAGAGTCCTCATATCTTAAGGAAGTTTGGATTAAGATTGCCTTTCAAGTAACAAATAGAAAACAATAGTTTCCACTCAGTTACTTGAAATTGTTTAAAGGTCACAATTAAGATGAATTTCATGAATAAATTTCTAATATCAAATTGGCTTTTGGAAACTGAGATTTAATGGAATTTTCCTGTTCACAGTTAATACCCTTGCCTTCTCAACTCCTCCTACAGTTTTCAACAGACTTTCATGTAACTCTGGGAAGTATCAACAAGAAGTTGAGATGAGCATATTGTCACAGTGTTACTGTTTGTTGATTTATCGCAGTTAATACTGTTGTCTTCTCAACTCCTCCTACAGTTTTCATCAGACTTTAATTAACTCTCGGGGAAAGTATCAACAAGAAGTTGAGATGAGCATATTGTCACAGTGTTACTGTTTGTTGATTTATCGCAGTTAATACCCTTGTCTTCTCAACTCCTCCTTCAGTTTTCATCAGACTTTTATGTAACTTTCGGGGAAGTATCAACAAGAGCATATTGTTGCAGCAATACTGTTGGCCGATTCATCACAGTTATTGCCCTTGATTGTACTTACAACATGACAACCTTAACCCTTAACCCACTACATATATATAATGGACTGTTCTTTCTTTGAATTAATACCTTTCCATTTATGTGACAAAGGGGTATTTTGGGGAAATGACTAATCAGCAGCTGGACAGTGTATACCCTGATCATCCTGCGAGTTATTAGGCTATTATAGTCGTGCTTAGCGGGTTAAGGGTTAATTGTCATTTTTAGCTCTACTGGACAAAGGCCAGGCGAGCTTATGCGATCACTTTTCGTCCGTCATCCGACTGTCTGTTAGCAATGTTATAAAATCGACATCTCCTCTGAAACCGCTTGAAGGATTTTGATGAAACTTCATCACACTGTTACTTGAGAGGGCCGCTCTCAGATTTGTTTTTCAAACGACATCTCCTCCAAAACCACTTATTCCATTATTGTGAAATACCATAAATACTTTGCTTGGGTTGGCCTCTATCAAGTTTGTGTTTTTCGTTATCGTCGAATAATCAAAATGGCCGCCACGGCGACTCAAAGTTTACATAGAGTTATATAGGAAAAGGCTAAAAATGACAACTTTTTTGAAACTGCTAGAAGGATTTTGATGAAACTTCATTACAATGATCTTTAGGATAGTCCCCCTCAGATTTGTGTTTTTCGCAGCCGGCAGTCATCCGAGATGGCCACCATGGCTAAAATTAGGTCAAATTTAAGGAAATTTCAAACGACATCTCCTCCGAAACCACTTATTCCATTCTTGTGAAATATCATATACATGTTCCTTGGGTTGGCCTCTATCAAATTTGTGTTTTTCGTTATCATCAAATAATCAAAATGGTTGCCATGGTAACCCAAGGTTTACATAGAGTTATATAGGAAAAGGTTAAATATGAAATCTTCATATCATGAAACTTTATCACAATGGGTGGCATCTATTAAGTTTGTGTGTTTTTGTTTTCTTGCAATAATCAAAATGGCCACCGTGGCGACCCAAAGATTATACAGGAAAAGGCTCAATATGACATCTTTACACAGTAGAGCGTCTACATGCCCTCTTGGACCTCTTGTTGTCCTACAGTTTCTAGTGGGATTTCATGAAATGTTCAGGAAAATATGAATGAATGTGTCCATCAGTTGAAGTCTTATCAAATCGAAAAAAAGTCAGTGTCAACCTTCAAACTATATACAGTTCAAACTATATGCAGTTTTTGTGCGATACATAGGGATCACTTTTGCGTCCACTTGTCCGTCCGTCCGTCCGTCCGTCCGTCCGTCCGTCACAAAATCTTAACGTTAGCTATAACTTTCTCATTTCTTCATATTTCTTCATCAAACTTTCAATATATACTCATCATGACAACATCAACATGATCATACTAAAATATAAACGTCAGGGTCACACTGAACATCATTTTATGGGTTAAATACTCATTTTTTTCTTCACGAAAACTAAACGTTGGTTATAACTTTCTCATTTCTTGATATTTCTTCATCAAACTTTCAATATATTCCCATCATGACAATATCAACATGACCATACTAAAATATAAAGGTCAAGGTCACACTGAAGGTCATTATATGGGTTAAATACTCAATTTTTTCTTCATGAAAACATAAACTTGGCTATAACTTTCTCATTTCTTGATATTTCTTTATCAAACTTTCAGTATATACTCGTCATGACAACATCAACATGACCATACTAAAATATAAAGGTCAAGGTCAAACTGAAGGTCATTATATGGGTTATATACTAATTTTTTTCTTCACATAAACAATGTTGGCTATAACTCTCATTTCATGATATTTCTTCATCAAACTTTCAATATATACTCCTCATGACAACATCGTCATGACCATACTAAAATATAAAGGTCAAGGTCACACTGAAGGTCATTATATGGGTTAATTACTCGGTTTTTTTCTTCACGAATTATAAACAGTAATACCTGGCTGGTTGCTGGTCTGCTTTGTGGGGTTGGCCTGAAGAAACAGTAAGTTGTTATTCAAATGTATTATATAACATCCAGTAATTTTAAAGAGACACATGACAATTTTTAGCTCTACCAGCCAAACGTCATAGCCATACATGTAGTATTTTGTCCGTCGTCCGTTAACTTTTTAATGTCAACAGTCTAGCACCTTCGTTTTTCATCCGATCTTTACCAAACTTTACCAGATTGTTAATATCAATGAAAGCTCGAACAAGTTTGAAAACCAGCCAGCCAGATCGGACCAGTAACACCATAGTTATTGTCCTTGAATTAACTAAAATTGCTATATTCTGTTTTATCAACACTTGTGCCTCCAATTTGCATCCTACCTTTTCCAAACTTTGCCAGATTGTTGATATTGATGAAAGCTCACTCAAATTTTGAAAACCAGCCAGATCGGACCAGTAACACCGAAGTTATGGCCCTTGAATTATTGATGTCAACACTCTAGCACGACAACATCGACATGACATTACTAAAATATAAAGGTCAAGGTCACACTGAAGGTCATTATACGGGTTAAATACTCGTTTTTTTCTTTACGAAAATGTTACGTTGGCTATATAACTCTCCTTTCTTGATATTTCTTTATCAAACTTTCAATATATACTTGTCATGTCAACATCAACATGGCCATACTAAAATATAAAGGTCAAGGTCACACTGAAGGTCATTATATGGGTTAAATACTCATTGTTCTCTTCATGAAAACACTCGGGCCAGTTTATCAAGGTCATTTATCTGGGTCCAAAAAAGCTTGTTTACTGACAAAGTGCTGACAGGTGACACACGTGTTCCGCAGAACCACGTGTTCCACAGAACACCTATCTAATCCAATTAAATACGTGATAAATAAAGAAAAACTCCTGTAATGTTACTATAAAAGGGCAGCCACATCATATTACTACTTTCCTGAAAGTTTCAAAATAATGACAATGGCAACTGTATAAAGTGGTGTTTTGGTTTGGGAAGATATAGAGATTATTTAACTGCTGGGATGGATTATAGGGCAATCCTTCATGAGATGGTAGATGTGTGGTTCTTTTCACGAACGAGCGTAAGGATTTCCATATAATCAATCGCAACAGTTAAATAATCTATTTATTACATTTTTAATCAGATTATGTACGATTTTAACCAGAATTATTCGCTTTATTTAGCGTTATATTGACGTCATAACTCAACGTCGCAGTTAGTTATTTTTGTGTTCGGAGTTTTATTAATATTTAGCGATTATGAATATTCTTCCATTGAGAAATCCCAATATTTTACCCAGAGAAATGTATTTTATGTCAAAAGCAAACCTTTGTGTAACCAGAGAACACACAAATGTTGAATAAAACCAGAGAACACATAAATGGTGAATAAGTATTTGTCAACCATTTGTTTTTGATATCTCAGCAGGCATGGTAAGCCGGATAACCTGGGTTTGAGTCCCAGTTGAGGCACACTTTTAATTACATTTGTTTGCTTGTGCAGGTACCAGTCTTCAACCAAAGGTCAGCTCTCTAACTGGCCACACTGTTCCTCAATCACATGTAGAAGTGAGAAGTTCCAGTAATACCTGGCTGGTTGCTGGTCTGCTTTGTGGGGTTGGCCTGGTACTGATACTACTCGTCAGTATGTGTTACTATAGGAAGAAACAGTAAGTTGTTATTCAAATGCATTATATAACATCCAGCAATTTTAAAGTGCCACGTGACAATCTTGATTTTTAGCTCTACTGGCCAAAGGCCATAGCCATAGTCTTTTGTCCGTCGTCCGTTAACTTTTTGATATCAACAGTCTAGCACCTTCATTTTTCATCTGATCTTTACCAGATTGTTAATATCAGTGAAAGCTCGGACGAGTTTGAAAACCAGTCAGATCGGACCAGTAGCACCGGAGTTATTGCCCTTGAATTGACGAAAATTGCTTTATTCTGTCTTAACACTCTAGTGCCTCCATTTTGCATCCTACCTTTTCCAAACTTCGCCAGATTGTTGATATTGATGAAAGCTCACTCAAGTTTTGAAAACCAGCCAGATTGGACCAGTAACACCGAAGTTATGGCCCTTGAATTATTGATGTCAACACTCTAGCACCTTCATTTTTCAGCCGATCTTTACCAAACTTCACCAGATTGTAAATATCAATGAAAGCTCGGACTAGAGCCAGATCAGATCAGTAACAGAGGAGTAATGGTCCTAGATTTAGTTAAAACTGCTATATTTTGCCTCGTTAAGACGATAGGGTATTCATTTTTCATCCGATCTTTACCAAACTGTACCAGGTTTTTAGCTCTACAGCAGAGCTTATGCCGTGGTGCGGCGTCCGTCGTCTGTCCGTCTGTCCGTAAACTTTTATTTGTAGCGACAACTCCTCTGAAACTACTGGATGGATATTCATGAAACTTTACAGAAATGTTGCCCATAAAGTCTAGTTGATCCTAGCAAAAATTCATGTTGATGTGAAATCCAAGATGGCCGCCAAAGCTATAAATAGAGTTTTAAAATACAAGTTTGTAGCGACTACTTCTTGAAAACTATAAGTGATATTGATATGGGACTTTTTCTAAAATGATCAGCATGACATGATGTTGATCCTTGTCAAAAATCGTTTTGATTCAACGTTAAACATGGCTGCCAGCGGCCATCTTTGTTTACATAGAGTTATATAGTAAAAACTTGTAGCGACTACTCCTCTGAAACTACTTGACGGATTGTCATGAAACTTTACAGGAATGTTGCTCTTGATGTCTAATTGATCCTAGCAAAATTTCAGATCTGCCAGAAATTCAAGATGGCCGTCACAGCTAAAAATAGATTTTTAAAATATAAGTTTGTAGCGACTACTTCTTCAAAACTGTAAGTGATATTGATATGGGACTTGTTCTAAAATGATCAGTATGACATGATGTTGGTCCTTGTCAAAAATCGTTTTGATTCACCGTTAAACATGGCTGCCAGCGGCCATCTTTGTTTACATAGAGTTATATAGTAAAAACTTGTAGCGACTACTCCTCTGAAACTACATGGTGGATTGTCATGAAACTTTACAGGAATGTTGCTCTTGATGTCTTATTGATCCTAGAAAAATTTCAGGTCGGCCGGAAATTCAAGATGGCCGTCACAGCTAAAAACAGATTTTTAAAAAACAAGTTTGTAGCGACTACTTCTTGAAAACTATAAGTGATATTGATATGGGACTTTTTCTAAAATGATCAGCATGACATGATGTTGATCCTTGTGGAATTTTTTTGATTCGACGTTAAACATGGCTGCCAGTGGCCATCTTTGGTTACATAGATTTATATAGTAAAAACTTGTAGCGACTACTCCTCTGAAACTACTTGACGGATGTTCATGAAACTTCACAGGAATGTTGCTCTTGATGTCTAGTTGATCCTAGAAAAAATTCAGGTCGGCCGGAAAAACAAGATGGCCACCACAGCTAAAAATAGATTTAAAATAAGTTTGTAGCGACTACTTCTTCAAAACAATAAGAGATATTGATATGGGACTTTTTCTAAAATGATAAGTATGACATGATGTTGGTCCTTGTCGAAAATCGTTTTGATTTGACGTTAAACATGGCTGCCAGCGTCCATCTTTGTTTACATAGAGTTATATAATGAAAACTTGTAGCGACTACTCCTCTAAAACTACTTGACGGATTTTCATGAAACTTCACAGGAATGTTGCTCTTAATGTCTAATTCATCCTAGCAAAATTTCAGGTCGGCCGGAAATTCAAGATGGCCGCCACGGTTAAAAATAGATTTTCAGAAAACAAGTCTGTAGCGACTACTACCTGAAATCAAAATCAATCAGTAGAGCTTCAAGGTCATTGACCTCTTGTTAATATCAATGAAAGCTCGGATAAGTTCGAAAACTAGCCAGATTGAACTAGTAACAGCAGAGTTATTACCCTTGATTAAGTTAAAAATGTTATATTTTGCCTCAAGATGATAAGGCCTTCATTTTAAATCGGATCTTTTGCAATCTTTACCAGATTGTTGTCTACAGAAGTACGGACAATTTTGAAAAAAAAGCCAGATCGGACCAGTTACACCAGAACTATGGCCCTTTATTTAGTTAAAATTACTGTATTTTGCCTCGTTAAAGACGATAGGGCCTTCATTTTTCATCTTTACAAAACTATACTAGATTGTTACTATCAATGAAAGCTTGGTCAAGTTCGAAAACCAACCAAATTGGATTAGTAACACAGCCCTTGATTTAGTTTTAAAATGCTTTTATTTTGACTCAAAAGGGCCTTCATTTGGCCGGATTTCAATGAAACTGCAGGGATGATCAGTATCAAGCCTAGGTTAAATGATTTTGGCAGAGTTATGCCCCTTTAAAGGTTTTAATACACAAACTTTTGACTGGACAAATTCTCCTGAAACCCTGGCCAGATTCAAAGGGAATGTAGCGCCACGGCCAAACAAACTAAGAACTAATGGAAAAAGGTGAAAGAATTATCAAAATCGGATGATAAACAAAAAAGATATGACCATTTAAAGGTTGTTCTAAAACAAATATGGGAGCCGCCATTTTTAGAACTATGACATCATAGTTCCATATTACCATATATGGAATATTGATAAATATCATTTAAAACGAAGAAAATCACTGCAAATGAATGATTTTTTTACTGGTGATATAAACCATTATTGCCATCAAGTATTACATATTTTTCATACAGTTGCTGTCATTTTTTCCCTATAAATCGGTAAATTTTCATATTATAAATATTCCATATATGGTCATTTAGAACCGTGATGTCATAGCTCTCAAAATGGCCGCTTCCATATCCGTTTTAACAGAAACTTCAAATGATCATATCTTCTTTGTTTATCATCCGATTTTGATAATTATTTCACCCTTATTCAAGTATTTCAGAACTCTCAATAATAAAGATGGTTTGGCTGTGGTGCAACATTCCCTTTAAACAAAACTTTTTAGGGATGATCAGTTCCAGGTCTAGTTATGCATGTCATCACTGTGTTCCGGTTGAATGATTTTTGGCAGAGTTATGACCCTTTAAAGGTTTTAATACACAAACTTTGTCTGGACTAGTTCTCCTGAACCTCTGGCCGGATTTCAAAAAAACTGTAGGAATGATCAGTACCACGTCTAGTTATGCATATCTTTGTCATGTTCCATTTGACATATTTGTGGCGGAGTTACGGCCCTTTAAAGGTTTTTGAGCTAGTTCACCTGAGTCCCGGATTTCAACGAAATTTTACAAGGATGATCGTATCAAGCCTAGTTTTGCATATCATCGCCGTATTCCAGTTGAATGATTTTTGGCAGAGTTATGTCCCTTTAAAGGTTTTATTACACTAACTTTGCACAGACTAGTTCTCCTGAGCCTCGGGCCAGATTTCAACGAACTTTGTAGGGATGATCAGTACCAAGTCTAGTTGTGCATATCTTTGTCGTGTTCCAGTTGACATGTTTTTGGTGGAGTTACGGCCCTTTAAAGGTTTTTGATACACTTACTTTTTTCGAGCTAGTTCTCTTGAATCTCGGATTTCAACGAAATTTGACAAGGATGATCAGTATCAAGCCTAGTTTTACATATCATCGCTGTATTCCAGTTGAATGATTTTTGACAGAGTTATGGCCCCTTATACATAAAGTTTATCTTTAGCCGGTAGAGCGTCCCCAGGCTCGCTTGGGCCTCTTGTTTTAAAACTAGTGGCGTCCTATAAGTTTTCCTTTATATTTTGCATTTTTTAAATCATTGATATTAATTATTAGAATAGTTCAAAGCAAATTGATTTTGCCTAGTATTAAGTGTTTATTATAATGCATCAATACAAAATTGAAAACCCACAATTTTAATTTAATTATATGCAAGCAGGTTTAAAGTCAAAATGATACTGGATAGATAAATTGAGATGTTAATTGTAATCAATGTTTCATAAAAACTTCAGATTGCAATGTGTTCCTTTAAAGCAACTGGCTACAAACAAGGCCAATTTTAATCCAGTTTCTTATGTATGATCCTTGCTTCACTACCTTTAAGTTTATATGAATTGAATTGAATGTTGTTTAACGGCTCATCAACACAGTATAGGTTATTTAGAGCCGCCCCAGAGAGAGGGGAAGGATACATAGGAATCCGGGAACCTGCCCTACTCTTATTATCGAATAGATTCCTATGGTTCTTTAACGTGCTCGGAGGATAGACCGATACACAATTATGGCTCAAACCTTTAAAAATCTTCTTTTTAGCTCTACTGATCAGAAATCAGCAGAGCTTATGCCATGGTGCGGTGTCCGTCGTCAATCTGTCTGTCCGTAAACTTTTTTTGTAGCGACTACTCCTCTGAAGTCTAGTTGATCCTAGCAAAAATTCATGTTGATGTGAAATCCAAGATGACTGCCAAATCTAAAAATAGATTTTTAAAAAGTTTGTAGCGACTACTTCTTGAAACTTCTAAGTGATATTGATATGGGACTTTTTCTAAAATGATCAGCATGACATGATGTTGGTCCTTGTTGAAAATCGTTTTGATTCAACGTTAAACATGGCTGCCAGTGGCCATCTTTGTTTACATAGAGTTATGTAGTAAAAACTTGTAGCGACTACTCCTCTGAAACTACTTTATGGATTTCCATGAAACTTCACAGGAATGTTGCTCTTGATGTCTAAATGATCCTAGCAACATTTCAGGTTGGTCAGAAATTCAAGATGGCCACCACAGCTAAAAATAGATTTTCAAAAAACAAGTTTATAGCGAGTACTTCTTGAAAACTTAAGTGATATTGATATGGGACTTTTTCTAAAATGATCAGTACGGAATGATGTTGATCCTTGCCAAAAATTATTTTGACTCGACGTTAAACATGGCTGCAGCGGCAATCTTTGTTTACATAGAGTTATATAATGAAAACTTGTAGCGACTACTCCTCTGAAACTACTTGACGGATTTTCATGAAACTTCACAGGAATGTTGCTCTTGATGTCCAATTGATCCTAGCAAAACTTCAGGTCAGCCAGAATTCAAGATGGCCACCAAGGCTAAAAATAGATTTTCAAAAAACAAGTTTGTAGCGGCTACTTTTTGAAAACTATAAGTGATGTTGATATGCGTCTTTCCTAAAATGATCAGCATGACATGATGTTGGTCCTTGACGAAAATCGTTTTGATTCGATGTTAAACATGGCTGTCAGTGGCCATCTTTGTTTACATAGGTTATCTAGTAAAAACTTGTAGCGACTACAGGAATGTTGCTCGTGATGTTGAATTGATCCTAGCAAAATTTCAGGTTGGCCGGAAATTCAAGTTGGCCACGATGGCTAAAAATAGATTTTCAAAATACAAGTTTGTAGCGACTACTTCTTGAAAACTATAAGTGATATTGATATGGAACTTTTTCTAAAATGATCAGTATGACAATGTCATGATGTTGATCCTTGTCAAAAAAAATTTTGATTTGACTTTAAACATGGCCGCCAATGCTGATCTAGCTATCAAAAACCTATCGGTAGAGCTTCAAGGTCATTGACCTCTTGTTTCGGACATATGTTGATGTTGGTCAGAAATGGTCTTTATATGCTATCAAGTTTGTACTTGGTTTAAATTGGCTTTGTTCAGAGGGTTACATGAATTTATAAAGGAATATGAAGTGAAAACTTAAAAAAAATAATAATACGAAACTGCTTTGCAGATGTGTGTTTTTGTGTTTTTTTCGCATGGAGCATATATTGATATGGAAAATGTATTTCATACAAAAAAAGACCCTAGGGTATATAAAAAAAGAATTAAACAAAGGAGTTAAATAATTCATATATAGAAATTGACTATGTTTTGATTATCGGCAGGCTTCGTAGAAGTTGGATCCTAGGTTTGATGAAATATGTGAAGGTCAGCAAGCATTCAAATGATACTGAGGAACTGGTATCCAGCTCCACATTGGCAAATTGTCAACACTTTGAAGATGTAAGTATTGGTACCCCGCTCCTGCAACCACCCCACCCCACTGGCAAATTCTTACCTCTAGAACGTTGATGATGTAAGTGGGTACCCAGTGCCTGCTATGCTTGCAAATCAGAACCTAACTTCCAGAACATTGGTAGGTACCTGTAACAGAACATTGGTAGGTACCTGTAACCAAGTACCAAATGCAAATCAAATTCCGACATCCAGAATGTTGATGTTTGTATTGGTATCCAGCACGTATAATGCTTGCAAATCAAATCCTGACATCCAGAACTTTGATAATGTTAGTATTGCAGGCCTGCCATTTCTCAGGCTTTGCGCCGGTAATTACCAGCTTTTAGATTAGATTACCAGCTTACCGGCTTTTCTGTTAAAATTGCAGGCTTTTTCAAACAAAAAGTCATACATTTTATTAGTAACAAATGTTTAACAAAATACCAACACATGTACCCGAAGTGTTTCTTTAAATCTCGTCATTAAAACACATAGGCATAAAAATAATGCACATATATACTAATCTGTGAAAAAAGTCATTAGGTTTGTGGTTCAACACATTTAAAATGCACAAATGCCAGGATTCAACAATTAAATTACAAGAGACTGAATTTTCAGCATATTCATTTTTTATATACACGTATAGAAAATAAGATAATACATGGTAATCTTTTTTATTATGCAAGATCGACCTAATATGACCGGACAAAAATATAACACTGTAAATAAAATAACAAAATCCTGACAGATTAAATGTGTATCCAAGTAATAAGCTTTATAAATTCTTTCCGATAAAACAACTTATTCATAATTTTGCTAAAGCATCATCTAAGTAGACTGACTTTTTTTGGTAGTTGATAGACGAGGACTTTATCCTAGATCAATTTTACTGTAAAACTTAAAAGTATTTATGTGTGATTCTTTTAAAATCCTGCATATACATGTATATGAATATTAATATGAAATTTGTATCTGTTTGAAAATTTAATCTTAAAAATTGGTATCTATTTACTCTGAGAAAGATTTTACTTCACTATTGAACCCTGGAAGTAAAGTATACTTCACTCCCTGTTGAACCTAACGATAAAAAGCGATTAAAACAAATTGTATGACCTACTGAAAATAAGGTGAAATCTCAACATCTGGGTAAGGAAAAGTATGAATAAGATACAACAGAATGTAATATGTCGTATACACATTGTAATTTTCTTTTTTGTCAATCGCTTTTGTAAATTGTCGACTTCGAAATTTTCACTTTGCGCGCTCAAATTCAGCATTTCCAAAAATCTCAGGCTTTTTCTTTAATTTTATTATGGTAGCCCTGGTATTGGTACCCAGCATGTAGTATAATGCTTGCAAATCAAATCCTGTCAACCAGAAATTTCATGATGTAGTATTGGTACCCGGTGCTGCACTAACACATCCAGAACTTTGATGATGTAACTTTTAATGCCCAAAACTATGCTGGCAATTCAAATCCTGACTTCCAGAATGTTGGTACCCAGAACTATACATGCACACCCACCTTGATGATTTTTATATTAATAAGTATGTTAGTACCCAAATAGTAAAAAGTGGTAGCTAAAGTGTTTAGAACATGAAATTATTGTTTGAAAGATCAGTTCTTCTGTCAAACACATACTGGTTGCATACCAGATATTGTTGTATTTATGCAAGTTTAATTTGATTTAAACCCATTTCTTTTACATCGATTGCAAAACAAGTTCTTCCAAATTAAGTTAATCACTCTCGATGGCTTCCTGGGTAGAACCAGTACTAAGCAATGTGGATTAACTATCTTGTTCAAGGATAAATGACGTGGCCACGGCGAGGATCGAACCCACAACCTCTTTATCTGGAGTCTGACGCACTACCACTGGACCACGCACTCCACTGCAGGTTCTTTACTATTGCTTAATCAAAAAAGTGATCTTATAACTGTTTTTACTGGTAGAGAAGCTTCCCCTTTTGCTGACAATAAATCAGTGTATTCTCGGTAACAAGTGTCACATGACCGTTACAAACTGGTTTGGGCCAGTCCTGCGCTGAACGTAATAGTTATCTTAGTAATCTTTATCTTCAGTTTAATACTGAATTACTCGCTTTTGATTAATGAACACCTTTGTAGTTATTTACCGATATGAGTTTCAATGTAACCTTTGATGTAAATTTACCCAGCTTCGACAATCAGTTATTTAAGGGCATATAACTCAACAATTGTACAATAAATGGTATGTAATCTTTGTCTCCCATTGATTAAAATTGTTTTCACACACTTGGCAGTCAATGGATCAGATACTTTAAAAGGGAATTAACCTGCACGTGTGTATTACCCTGGATGTATTTTGATTATAATGGTGTGGATGAAAAAAAAGCAGACAATCAGAAAAACTTCAAATAAATTTGAGAAAATATGTAGATTATGATGAGAGGTGTTCAACTTATAACGCAACACTTTTGTTTAAGATGTTATTTTTCAGCGGAAATGGTTATCATAAAACATGCGTGATTTAATGTTGTGAAACTGTTATTTAGAGCATTGAAAAATAATCTACAAGTTCACGCTGTTCGCTTTAAATTACATTTTGAATTACATACCCACTAGTTTCCAATTTTAAACCTGTATGTTTCTATTGCCGTAGAGTTTTTCCTTAAACCAAAATTGTTTAAAACTGTGTTTGAAATTTAAGAAATTGACAAATTATAGGACAGTGTGCTAGTAATTGTTACCGATGATTTTATAAATTTATCAAAAGAAGCATTTTATTCATATTTTATGAGACAAAAAATTAATAGTTATTGTTGCTGTATTACCACATATCATATAAAGATATATTTTGGTCAAAGTTTATTTTTTCATCATTATTTGCAAATGTGTGTGTTTTGCCCCTAAATCTTAAGTTATATATTTTTTCATTACCTTTCTTATAAGAAGGTAACGAAACTTATTTTTATAGAGGAGGACATCATAACAATGCCTGCAGTTGATGTTTCAAACTAGAAGTTTTGATAGATTTAATAATTTTCAAAGCTTTAGTTCAGGTTAATTTTCGCTGAAATCGTGAAAAGCGACAAATAGCAAAAATATGCATATTCCATTTTTTTTACGTTCACACATGGACATATCAAACTACTATTACAAATTACAATCATTTGTTTTTAGTCCCCCACCGGTCCCGGGTCATATTTGTCCGGGCCATATTTTCAATACTAGAAGACTTTGAGATACCAAACTTGGTATGTGGATACATCTTGGGATAGTGGTGTGTCGTGTACCAAAATAAGGTCAATGTGACCTTGACCTGTGACCTCTGTCATAGAAAATGCTTGTCCAGACCGTATTTTCAATACTATAACACTTAGAGATACCAAACTTGGTATGTGAATACATCTTGGGATAGCGGTGTGCCGCATACCAAAATGAGGTCATTGTGACCTTGACCTCTGACCTCTGTCATAGAAAATGCATAGAAAATGCTTGTCCGGACCGTATTTTCAATACTGTAACACTTAGAGATACCAAACTTGATATGTGGATGCACCTTGGGACAGCGTTCTCGCCTACCAAAATAAGGTAATTGTCACCTTCACCTTGACCAGTGACCTCTTGTCATAGAAAATGCTTGTCTGGACCGTATTTCCAATACTATAACACTTAGAGATACCAAACTTGGTATGTGGATACATCTTGGGATAGCAGGTGTGTCACATACCAAAACAAGGTCACTGTGACCTTGACCTGTGACCTGTCATAAAAATGATTGTCCAGACCATATTTTCAATACTATAACACTTAGAGATACCAAACTTGGTATGTGAATACATCTTGGGATAGCAGTGTGTCGCATACCAAAATAAGGTCATTTTGACCTTGACCTGTGACCTCTGTCAGAAAATACTTGTCTGGACCGTATTTTCAATACTATAACACTTAGAGATACCAAACATGGTATGTGGATACATCTTGGGATAGTGGTGTGTCGTGTACCAAAATAAGGTCAATGTGACCTTGACCTGTGACCTCTGTCATAGAAAATGCTTGTCTGGACCGTATTTTCAATACTATAACACTTAGAAATACCAAACTTGGTATGTGGATACATCTTGGGATAGTGGTGTGTTGCGTTCCAAAATAAGGTCACTGTGACCTTGACCTGTGACCTCTGTCTTAGAAAATGCTTGTCTGGACCGTATTTTCAATACTTATAACACTTAGAGATACCGAACTTGGTATGTGAATACATCTTGGGAAAGCAGTGTGTTGCGTACCAAAATAAGATCACTGTGACCTTGACCTGTGACCTCTGTCATAGAAAATGCTTGTCCGGACCGTATTTTCAATACTATAACACTTAGATATACCAAACTTGGTATGTGAATACATCTTGGGATAGCGGTGTGTCACGTACCAAAATAAGGTCATTGTGATCTTGACCTTGATCTTTGACCTCCATCATAGGAAATGTCTGGAAAATGCTTGTCTGGGCCGGTGGGGTTCTATGGATTGCCCTGCAATTCTTGATGCTCTTATTAAATTTGTTTTGCCATTACTTTTTTTAATCAAAGATTTTTGTTTCAAAATGTCATTCTTTACCATTTTACAAAAATACGGATGCATCAAAATTAGGAATCACATATTAGTTCATGTCATACAATTTTATATCGAAAGAAACATTAAACGACTTTAAAATGAACATATTCGCGAGAATGTCAAGATGTTTGAATCAGGTACAAAATGAAAGTTATAAGTTGAACACCTCTCGTATAAACAATGGTGAGGGGACATATAGCTTTAGCCATGTCCGTCCGAGTGTCCGTCCATCCTGAAACATTTGTGTGTCGATCCATAGTTTTCAGCCCATTGTTTCTTTGCTTTACGGGGCGTCCGTGGCCGAGTGGTTAACGTCTCTGACTTGAAATCACTTGCCCCTCACCGCTGTAGGTTCGATCCCTCAGGGGCCTAAGAATCTTTATGTGAGGAAGCTATCCAGCTGGCTTGTGGAACGTCGGTGGTTCTACCCAGGTGCCCGCCCGTGCACGAAAATTGCCCGGAGGGGCACCTGGGGTCTTCCTCCACCAATGGAAGCTGGAAAGTCGCCAGATGACCTTAGCTGTTGGTGCGACTATAAAATCCAATTCAATTCAATTCAATTCTTTGCTTTACAGAATGCTTACCTATGATGTCAAAATGTGCATTTCGATTCGGCTTCAAAACGACCTTGTATTAACGGAGTTACAGCCCTTTTTTGCATAATTTTACGTAAAATAATTTGTGTGTCTATCTTCTCCCACAGTTTTCAACTGATTGTTTTGAAACTTTACAGGATGCCTACCTACGACACAGTAAGACTGTATTCACGAAAATATTGTGCCATTGAACAATAGAAGCACAATCAAATTCAATAGATTCCCGATCTGTTTTTCGGACAAAATCATACATATCTGTACGAATGAAATCTATTCTTTAGCAATTTTAAGCAATCTTGATCCTTGCTCCCACGGAACCCAGTATGTGTGCCCTTAAAATGGGCATGTCCCTTTCACATCTAATTTAGCATGTAAGCTATATACAGGTCTATTATCTTACATTTCTTGTCCAAACTCAACCATGTTGGCATGTCCATCCTTATCTAATGGGTTGCAGACATAATTTTGGCTGCAATGTGGTTGCATGTTAGTCTTTTAAGACACAGTTTGTATTTTGTTGTGTATGGATATGCCCTCTTTCTGCAACCGCCCTGTTCTGCCCACCCCAAACAAAATCTTCAAAATGATCTTTTCTTGTTGTCCATATTGTTTATGATGGGTACACAGTGCATAACTCTGCCCATTATTGACTCCTCTTTGAAAGCATGCCCCCTCACCCCTCCCTCTCAGTCTCCACCCACAGGTCACAGAGTATAAACTCAAGGTCACTGTTACTATAAATAGAAACATATTTTCCTTTCAATAACTTCATTTTGGTCACCTTATTTAGGTGTAACTTGTAGAACTCTGCAAATAGAGAAAAATAGTTTTCAGTCATTTACTTTTTTTCAAAAGGTATTTTTGTTGAAACCTTATCAGTGCAATCCTGTCATGTGTAGAGTAGTTGGGATTGCCTTCAAGATCACAGGGTCAAAGGTCAAGGTCACTGTTACTAAAAATAGAGAAAAAGGGTTTTCAGTAATTAACTTTTTGTTCAAAAGGTGTATTTAGTTGAAACTTTATCAATGCAATACATCTAATGTTTAGGATACAGGGTCAAAGGTCAAGGTCACATGGGACCTTTTCTAAAATTATCAACATGACATGATGTTAGTCCTTGTCGAAAATCATTTTGATTCAATGTCAAACAAGGCCCCCAGCGGCCATCTTTATGTACATGGAGTTATATAGGAAAACATTTTGTCGACTACTCCTCTGAAATTACTTGACGGATTTTAATGAAACTTCACGGGAATGTTGCTCTGGATGTCTAGTTGATCCTAGACAATATTCAGGTCAGTCTGTAGTTCAAGATGGTGGCCACGGCTAAAAGTAGATAAAAAAAATACAGTTTTGTGGTGACTACTTCTCAAAACCCATAAGTGATATTGATTTGGAACCTTTACCAAAATAAATGGCATGACATGTAGTTTGTTCTAACCAAAATTTATTTCAATTTGATGTCAAACATGGCCAACAGTGACTATATTTGTTTACATAGATTTATATAGGAACAAATTGTGGTGACTACTCCTCTGGAACTACTTGATGGATTTTCATGAGACTTTACAGGAATGTTACTCTTGATGACTAGTTGGTCTTTAGTAAAAAATCCGTTTGGCTAGAAATTCAAGATGGCCACAACAGCTAAAAATAGATTTTAAAAATACAAGTTTGTGGTGACTACTTTTCAAAAACAATAAGTGGAATCTTTACTAACATGACTGGCATGACATTTAGTTGGTCCTTATCAAAATTATTTTGATTCGATGTCAAACATGGCCAACAGTGGCCATCTTTGTTTACATAGAGTTATATAGGAAATACGTGTGGCACCAAAACCCATGTCTAAAATATCAAAGTCAAGGCCATATATAGCTTCTTGTATCTACTTGCAGGACTACCCTGTCAATACAAAAGACAAGATCTATCGCAGCAGAAGTGCTGAGAGGCAGACCTCAATGTTGTCCATGGATTCGGCCTTCACAGAGATGAGGGACTGCTCCATCTACTCCATAGATCAGGTCCCAAAATAGGACAGCATGGTTTCCACTGAGACGAGGAAACACTGCTGAAACAACATTTACCATAAGCTTATGGACCTCTACCAAGTTTGTTCAATGGTGACCCTGGGCTCAAATTTGACCCCATCCCGGGGTCATAAGCTTGTTCATAGAGATTTATAATAAAAGCTCCTTAAACCTTATTAAGCTTAAACAAATAATACTTGTTTTTACATACACCCTCCCCTGGGAGCTCGACTTGTAAGTGAGGACGTGTCGATTCTTACGAATGGCAGGAGGTGTACAGTACTGGTTCTACCCAGGAAAAGTGGGTGGTAAGCCTCCACCACAAAAAAAATCGACCATAATATATAACCTTACATGTGTTGAAAATTATGAAAAACACATACAAACAAAAAACAAACAAAACATACCCTCATATCAGTTGAGTGATTTAGGCCCATATGGTCCTCTTGTTTTTGAAACCATTGATGATTACGTGTATATTTAAACATAATGGATATACTCTCCAAGGGGGGAGAATGACCCCTACTCATTTGGGGCTATCTGGCTTGGCAAATCTCCAATTTATAATTGTATAATTATGTAGATATGTACAAATGACTGAGAGTCTGGTTTAGGGATTGATGGTCTGGGGATGGTACAGTGTTCCTCCTGTGATCATGTTATATTTACTAGAGGATCTTTTACATTGTTAATATAGGTAAATGTCTCTTTGTGTGATTGTTAATTTTTAGCTCTACTGATAAGAGATCAGCATAGCTTATGCTGTGGTGCGGTGTCCGTCGTCCGTCCGTCTGTCCGTAAACTTTTTTTTGTAGCGACTACTCCTCTGAAACTACTGAATGGATTTTCATGAAACTTTACAGAAATGTTGCCCATGAAGTCTAGTTGATCCTAGCAAAAATTCATGTAGATGTGAAATCTAAGATGGCCGCCAAATCTAAAAATAGGTTTTTAAAAAACAAGTTTGTAGCGACTACTTCTTGAAAACTCTAAAGGATATTGATATGGGATTTTTCTAAAATGATCAGCATGACATGATGTTGGTCCTTGTCGAAAATCGTTTTGATTCGGCGTTAAACATGGCTGCCGCGGCCATCTTTGTTTACATAGAGTTATATTATGAAAACTTGTAGCGACTACTCCTCTGAAACTACTAGACGGATTTTCATGAAACTTCACAGGAATGTTGCTCTTGATGTCTAATTGATCCTAGCAAAATTTCAGGTCGGCCGGAAATTCAAGATGGCCGCCACGGCTAAAAATAGATTTTTAAAAAAATAAGTTTGTAGCGACTACTTCATGAAAACTATAAGTGATATTAATATGGGACTTTTTCTAAAATGATCAGCATGACATGATGGTTGTCTGAGTCGAACATTATTTTGATTCGACGTTAAACATGGCTGCCAGTGGCCATCTTTGTTTACATTGAGTTATATAATAAAAATTTGTAGCGACTACTCCTCTGAAACTACTAGACGGATTTTTACGAAACTTCACACAAATGTTGCTTTTGATGTCTAATTGATCCTAGCAAAATTTCAGGTCGGCCGGAAATTCAATATGGCCGCCATGGCTAAAAATAGATTTTCAAAATACAAGTTTGTAGCGACTACTTCTTGAAAACTATAAGTGATATTGATATGGGACTTTTTCTAAAATGATCAGCATGACATGATGGTTATCCGAGTTGAATATTATTTTGATTCGACGTTAAACATAGCTGCCAGTGGCCATCTTTGTTTACATAGAGTTATATAATGAAAACTTGTAGCGACTACTCCTCTGAAACTATACTTGAAGGATTTTCATGAAACTTCACACGAATGTTGCTTTTGATGTCTTATTGATCCTAGAAAAATTTCAGGTCGGCCGGAAATTCAATATGGCCGCCATGGCTAAAAATAGATTTTCAAAATACAAGTTTGTAGCGACTACTTCCTGAAAACTATAAGTGATATTGATATGGGACTTTTTCTAAAATGATCAGCATGACATGATGGTTATTCGAGTTGAACATTATTTTGAATCGACGTTAAACATGGCTGCCAGTGGCCATCTTTGTTTACATATAGTTATATAATGAAAACTTGTAGCGACTACTCCTCTGAAACTACTTGACGGATTTTCATGAAACTTCAGACGAATGTTGCTCTTGATGTCTTATTGATCTTAGCAAAATGTCAGGTCGGCCGGAAATTCAGGATGGCCGCCATGGCAAAAAATAGATTTTTAAAAAATAAGTTTGTTGCGACTACTTCTTGAAAACTATGAGATATTGATATGGGACTTTTTCTAAAATGATCAGCACTTTTGACTAAACTTCAGATGGATGACGCTTAGGTCAATGATTTCCAAATTTGTTAAAATTAGGGCAGTGCCACATCCAAGATGGCCGCCAGGTGGGTGTGGGGAGGATAAACAACATCTCAGAAACAGCACGGCCAATTTTGACCAAATTTCAAGCGGATGGTTCTGATGTCAATGCCTTTCAAAATCGTACAAATTAGATCAATGCATTATCTAATATGGCCGCCATTACCATATATGGTCAAAACCTTAAAAAATCTTTTTATTATGAACCACTGAATAGATTTCGACACTTTTTGTTTATATATGATCACCAACTCTTATACTATAAAATTTATGCAATTGAAGTTCCTAGGGTAAAAAATGGCTGCGCCCAGAGGTTTCCAATCCATCCATTTCCATACAAACATTCTCTGTAAATACGAACAAAACAAAACAAAACAAACAAACTGTAAATACGAAGAACCGAGTTTTGCAATTTCACCTTATGTCATACAAAGTTTTCAATCTAATAATCAAGTGGACTTGTTAACTACTTTTTCCTCTTCAGGTGAGCGACTCAGGTCCATTTAGACCTCTTGTTATTTGTGTTAGTTGTATTACTATTATCTTCATGGATTTGAGATCTAGCAGTATGCAATATTCCAGGGTAGTGATCTAAATATTACCAGTGTAAATGGTAGCAAAAGTAATAAAATGTTGCAATAATAAAGAAGATAATTGTCAAGATTGTTGTTTTGTCGTTATAAAACCAAATTTAAAAAAAAATTACACACCAAATAATGGCAAAATTACACTAAAAACCGTTTATTAAACTTCTATCCAGGTGTTCGTCATATAATAATGTTTATGTGCTGATTAAAAGTATGGGTTTATTCACCGGTTCATAAAATGCTTGTGATTATGTGTAAAATGATTCATAAGTTGCTAACTCTTCATAAGATGCTCTAGTTTCGGGGTTTGGCGTGGCTGGTTAAAGCCATTTATATGGAGTCCGGTGGCATGAAATACCCAAATCTACCCAAATCCTTGCCCAAATCTACCAAATTTAGCTTCAGAACTTACTATATACACATAATGCGGCACGAAAGATGTGTATATAGAAACATCTGAAACCCAAATCCTTGCCCTGCCCAAATCTACCAAAGTTAGCTTCAGAAGTTACTATAAAAAATTATACACACATAATGTCAATGTGGCACGAAAGTATAATATGTTTATATTGTAACTTCTGAATCCCAAACCTTTACTCAAATCCCTGCCCAAATCTACCACATTTAGCTCAGAAGTTGCACTTTACACATAGTAATGTGGCACAAAGGTATATGTGTATATTGTGACTTCTGAAATCCAAATCCTAACCCGAATCCTTGCCCAAATCTACCAAATTTATGTTGCACTTCACACAAGAGTGAGAATTAGTCTGTATTTTGTGCTATCTCTCGACAAAATGTGTTTCATGATACATAAAACTCCATGTTAGATAAGAAAGCAAATATTTCCAGCGGGTTTTTATTGTGCAAGATCAAAACCTGGTGTTGGGACTTGAAACACATTGAAACAGCGGGCCTGCGGCTCTTGGTATCGATGAACTTCAAGTCCCACCCACCAGGTATTGATCTGGGACAATATAAACCTGCTGGAAATATTTTATTTTTTAAACATGTGGCGTGAAAGTATATGTATATATTGTAACTTCTGAATCATAAATCCATACCAAAATCTACCCAAATCCTTCCCCAAATCTATCAAATTTAGCTTCTGAAGTTACTATATACACATATAATGTGGCACAACAGTATACGTGTATATTGTAAATAAATCCTGAAAAGGTGATCCCTTGGAAGCAACAAACACAAACAAAAGAGAAAAGTAACAGGTTTTATTGAGTCTGTTCATGAGAGGTAATTATAACATGCAACACCTCTCACGCCTCCTCGCACCGGCTTAAGCGATATTCTACTTTAAAGCAACACAGAATGGGCTTGATGATCCCAAAGGACCAGTAAATAACACTATTGATTTGTAGTCGGGGCGACTTTTTACGGCCAGCACACAGCACTAAACAACATAGGCATAGGAGCCGGGTGGCCAGAATATATATCGGCTTAAGCAATATTCTACTTTAAAGCAATACAGAATGGGCTTGATGATCCCAAAGGACCAGTAAATAATAACACTTACTGATCTGTAGTCGGGGCGACTTTTTACAGCCGCCATACAGAACTTGGAAAGGAAAAAATATTTTAGAAATGTTAACTCTCAAACCAATCCGGTTACCTATATAAATACCGTTATAATGGGGGAATCACGCGATAATGCACATGCGCAGGACAATTTCCTTTTAAAATAGCCGACCCTTTATGTCGAACCATTGAATCAATTTTACATGCTCAAAAAACTATGCGTGTGCTGAACATTTTTTCAGCCAAGGGAGACAACGAGCACATGCCAATCAATTTAAATTTGCGAAGTTATTTCCCTTTAAATTATGAAGTCGAAGTGAGGTAAATAACACCCTGCTACAGTTGAAAAATCATTTTAAATAGTAGAAATAACTTTTTTCTAAATATTCAAATGCAATGTTATATTTATGTTTCAATCAATAACTACACAAGTTTTCATCATCCCAAATATTGGTTATTCGGTATTAAACTGACTACTACATTCAGCTCCGACGACCTGCCCAATTCAGTACTTAGTAACGATCACGTGACACTTGTGAGAATAGAAACAATGTAAACACAGAAGGTTCATGGCAAAGGGGTAAGCTTCACTTCTGCCATAAATATTTATGAGATGACCAGTTTTGATTTAGATATATACTCGGTAAAAAAAAGTTTTGGGTATATAAAGTCATATAAAAATAAAACTAGTGGACAAAATTTAAGTATCTTTTTTTAGTAACCAAGGTCTACCCTACCCGGTTAATTTGGTACCAGAAACATTAAATTCCAAACATGATTTGATTTTAAAAAAATATCGCGAACACACAAAGGGTCTGTAAAAAATGTTGCAAAGTCCATACAAAGTAACAGTTACGGACACATTCGAGTAACCAATAAAAAGATTATTATTTTTTCGCAAACTTTCATTGTAAACGATAATTATTGTTGACTGTTGATCTATTGTGAATTATCAACTGAGATAATAAGGGTTATGGTCGAATGTCATGGTTCAGCGATCATTGTACGGGTTCGAACACTGCCATGGTCCAAAAATTATTTTACAGAGTATATTAAAGAACCAACATAAAAATGACGATATCTGGTATACAGCCAGTAATTCTAGATAATATAAATGCAATATAGACCCAAGTATACTGGCGGTCAATGAAAACGCACCAGTAGACTATATGGTTATTAAATTGTATCGCTTAATTAAAGCTACACAGTCCCTATTTTAACTGGTAATAACTCATGAATATGAATGAGTCACGTGTGAAGTAGTTTCAAATCTACGAACACCCACGTGCAGCTGGATTGACCTACTTGGAACATGTTTGATGCCTTTAATCTCCGGTTTTCTGATTGGACGAGATGATTTCGAGCCGGCAATCGGATTGATATAGTCACAATCTTGCAGGCAATCCAATTGTCCCAAATCGTCTAATGCAACTAATCTACTTAGGAATCTCCTACAGACTATCAACGATGGAGTTCTTCACCCACCCACCTGCCACCAACTCAACTCTTCTTCTGCATTTTGTAATCTCCATTAGATCGGATTGGTGAATCGACATTAGACATAATGCAGAGTTAATCTTCCATTGGAACGCTCATCAAAATGCCGAGCAGCAACATGGCGAGGATAAATAAATACTTCTACTTACTTAAAATTTCACATTTTTATTTTAGCCTCCGTACAGGTAACAACGATAAATATACGGCTTCAGAATATATGTGATAAAAAAATAGTTGCCCGGAACGGGATTTGGACCCACAGCCCTGCACTTGTAAGTTTTGAAGGATGTATGCTAAACCGCTAGACCACGGCTATTTATTGGTATGTTGTAGCATTTTTATCTAGCCCACGAGAGTGGGTAGCGAGACATAGCAGTAACTTTCCCGGCGGTGGCCACAACACAAAACAACTATAACTCAACAACCGCTGCTCAAATTTTTCTAAAACTTTGTCAAATGCGTTGTTGGGTCAAAGGACATCACCTAAGGCCATAAATACCAAGGTCAAAGTCAAATTTTGCGTTATTTTCCCAAAAAGTAACCTTGGTTAGGTAGCAACCTTGGTTAGGTAACTTAACCTCAGTCAACTGGATGTGATTGCCTCATTTTCTTTGTTTGATATTTGGTATAAATATATTATATTTTGCGTAATTTCCCAAAACTTAACCTTGGTTAGTTAACTTAACCTCATTTAACTTTTTGTGATTGCCCCACTTTATGTCTTTGATACTTGGTCATATGTATTGGTGGCATTGGTGGACATCGCTGAACGACAAAAAATACCAAGGTCAAGGTCATGTTTTGCGTTATTTACCCTAAACATCAGTTTGGTTAGGTAAGTTAACCTCAGTTAACTTTTTCTGATAACTTTAATTTCTTTGTTTGATACTTGGTCATATGTGTTGTTGACATTGGTGGACATCACTGAACGACAAAAACTACCAAAGTCCTGGTCATATTTTGCGTTATTTACCCCAAACTTAACCTTGGTTAGGTAACTTAACCTCAGTTAACTTTGTGATTGCCTCACTTTTTGTCTTTGATACTTCGTCATATGTATTGTTGGCATTGGTGGAAATCGCTGAAACGACAAAAAATACCAAGGTCAAGGTCATATTTTGTGTTATTTTCCCCAAACTTAACTTTAATTAGGTAACTTAACCTCAGTTAACTTTATGTGATTGCCTCACTTTATGTCTTTGATGCTTGGTCATATGTATTGTTGGCATTGGTGGACATCGCTGAAAGAAAAAAAATACCAAGGTCAAGGTCATATTTTGCATTATTTCCCCAAACTTCACCTTAGTTAGGTAACTTAACCTTGGTTAGGTGACTTAACTTCAGTTAACTTTATGTGATTGCCTAATTTTATGTCTTTGATACTTGGTCATATGTATAGTTGGCATTGGTGGACATCGCTGAACGACAAAAAATACTAAGGTCAAGGTCACGTTTTGCGTTATTTACCCTAAACATCAGTTTGGTTAGGTAAGTTAACCTCAGTTAATCTTTTCTGATAACTTTAATTTCTTTGTTTGATACTTGGTCATATGTATTGTTGGCATTGGTGAACATCGCTGAACGTCGGTCAAATTTTGCGTTATTTCCTCCAAACTTAACCTTGGTTAGGTAACATAACCTCATTTAACTTTATGTGAATGCCTCACTTTATGTCTTTGATACGTGATCATTTGTATTGTTGGCATTGGCTGACATCACTGAATGACAAAAATTACCAAGGTCAAGGTCATATTTTGCGTTATTTTCTCCAAACCTAACCTTGGTTAGGTAACTTAAGGACTATTGGTCAGCCATTTTTGAAAAAAAATCAAAAATGGATGGGGTATGATTAATTGAAATTTCCATCCAAATGCATGTTATAGGCATGAACATTGTCAATGATATAATAAATGACATTAATGCAACACTGTTGATGTGAACATAATATCAGAAACAATATTTATTTGGCAGAAATAGTGCCCTTTATATTCGAAAAGTTTGACGCAAGTTTACTCTAAGATGTTTTGTTTTTTATGTTAAATAAAAAATTTCATAGAATTGTCCATTTATCTAAAAATGGCACACGAGACATCATTTCTAAATTAAATATGCCATGTTATCACATCATCCACATTTCAAAGTCAATCATTGTAAAAAAAAAAGAAGCTATTTTTTCAATGGCATGTATTTTCAAAATAATCTCCATGCTATAGTATGGTGGCACTGACGGGTT
>JAWPHD010013793.1:0-65738 GCA_037043455.1 Cyrtodaria siliqua | reverse complement strand
TACATGAATAGTCATTTTTATATGCTACTTGTAAAAATGTATAAGTACACGTAGAGTATAATTATATTGTAGTGAACCTTGACAATAACAATAAAAAAATTACATTCAGATTAACAACACTGTGATATGAGACCTAATACTAGTGTACAGTTGTCAATTCTGTTGCAATGAATCCTTAACCATCATCAGCGTAAAGGATTACAGTTCCGCTATATAAGCAAAGGTATTATCCACAAGTATCCGGCTCAGAGAGTTGATATCTACCCCAGGAAACTGAAGGCTGCCCTTGAGAGAGGTGTAGCCTACAGATGGCTGGAGTTGGTAGGTGCTCAGCTTTTATATTTTACATTTTATCTGGAGTCCATGTGAGGTTTATTCATGTATCTCAAATTACCTTAATTTCTGATTTACTAGTAAAAAATGGTGACGTTCAGTCCCCTAGAACAAGTGACACCGAAGGTTATGATGTAAAGAAATCAAATGAAAGGTCTTTGGGCTTAAACATCACATCCCCATTAAACAGCATTTGTAACCATTAAACGGTCGATATACCGTATCAAAATCCAAAAGTACAGACCATTTAAATATCAATAAACCATTGTAAGATATTATTGTATACTTTCATATTGTCCCCGTTTAGTTTGCATTGAGCTAAGTGTGCAATATTATAGGTTATTGAATTTGTATGGCTAAATATTACTTGGAACGAGTTGTTTTGGCAAATATCAATGTGTGCAATATCATAGAATATTGCACACTTAGCTCAATGCAAACTAAACGGGACAATATGAAAGTATACAATAATCTACGATATTGCACACATTGATATTGCACCGGAACTTTTTCTCGTGCTTGCTAAGAGCCGCGAAATAGAAATAAGGAACTACTTTCAAATAAAAATTACGGAATCCTTCCTACAGTGTCAACAAAAAAATATGTATTTTTTTCTACCTTTTATGGCAGAAATTGATAAAATAATTGAAATGGTCAGTCACTCACTGTTTTTAACGTTATCGAATGGTAAACAAACTTTAGAAAATCGCTTGATGTTTTTAATGACGTCATCCGATGTCGACGTCGCTTTCGCGCAAAATAATCATCCACACAAAATGAAAATGAATGACAAGATAGGAATTCCATCAAAAGCTATAAAAATAACACAAATGCAATCAATAGTAATAGTCATACAATTAACATTGATCGAAAACAATATGAAATTATACAATAAAAAGGTTATTGAATTTGTATGGCTAAATATAACTTGGAACTTGGAACTCGTTCCAAGTAATATTTAGCCATACAAATTCAATAACCTATAATACTAAATAACTAAAATCAATATGAATGTATAACACTTCAGGTATATGAGTAGTGGGCATGTGTGTGAATTACAGATATGAATGTATAACACTTCAGGTATATGAGTGGTGGGCATGTGTGTGTATTACAGATATGAATGTATAACACTTCAGGTATATGGGTGGTGGGCATGTGTGTGAATTACAGATATGAATGTATAACACTTCAGGTATATGAGTGGTGGGCATGTGTGTCTATTACAGATATGAATGTATAACACTTCAGGTATATGAGTGGTGGGCATGTGTGTCTATTACAGATATGAATGTATAACTCTTCAGGTATATGAGTGGTGGGCATGTGTGTGAATTACAGATATGAATGTATAACTCTTCAGGTATATGGGTGGTGGGCATGTGTGTGAATTACAGATATGAATGTATAACACTTCAGGTATATGAGTGGTGGGCATGTGTGTGAATTACAGATATGAATGTATAACACTTCAGGTATATGAGTGGTGGGCATGTGTGTGAATTACAGATATGAATGTATAACACTTCAGGTATATGAGTGGTGGGCATGTGTGTGTATTACAGATATGAATGTATAACTCTTCAGGTATATGAGTGGTGGGCATGTGTGTGTATTACAGATATGAATGTATAACACTTCAGGTATATGGGTGGTGGGCATGTGTGTGTATTACAGATATGAATGTATAACTCTTCAGGTATATGAGGGGTGGGCATGTGTGTATTACAGATATGAATGTATAACTCTTCAGGTATATGAGTGGTGGGCATGTGTGTGTATTACAGATATGAATGTATAACTCTTCAGGTATATGAGTGGTGGGCATGTGTGTGTATTACAGATATGAATGTATAACTCTTCAGGTATATGGGTGGTGGGCATGTGTGTGTATTACAGATATGAATGTATAACACTTCAGGTATATGAGTGGTGGGCATGTGTGTGTATTACAGATATGAATGTATAACTCTTCAGGTATATGGGTGGTGGGCATGTGTGTGAATTACAGATATGAATGTATAACTCTTCAGGTATATGAGTGGTGGGCATGTGTGTGAATTACAGATATGAATGTATAACACTTCAGGTATATGAGTGGTGGGCATGTGTGTGAATTACAGATATGAATGTATAACACTTCAGGTATATGAGTGGTGGGCATGTGTGTGTATTACAGATATGAATGTATAACTCTTCAGGTATATGAGTGGTGGGCATGTGTGTGTATTACAGATATGAATGTATAACACTTCAGGTATATGGGTGGTGGGCATGTGTGTGTATTACAGATATGAATGTATAACTCTTCAGGTATATGAGGGGTGGGCATGTGTGTATTACAGATATGAATGTATAACTCTTCAGGTATATGAGTGGTGGGCATGTGTGTGTATTACAGATATGAATGTATAACTCTTCAGGTATATGAGTGGTGGGCATGTGTGTGTATTACAGATATGAATGTATAACTCTTCAGGTATATGGGTGGTGGGCATGTGTGTGTATTACAGATATGAATGTATAACACTTCAGGTATATGAGTGGTGGGCATGTGTGTGTATTACAGATATGAATGTATAACTCTTCAGGTATATGGGTGGTGGGCATGTGTGTGAATTACAGATATGAATGTATAACTCTTCAGGTATATGAGTGGTGGGCATGTGTGTGAATTACAGATATGAATGTATAACACTTCAGGTATATGAGTGGTGGGCATGTGTGTGTATTACAGATATGAATGTATAACACTTCAGGTATATGAGTGGTGGGCATGTGTGTGTATTACAGATATGAATGTATAACTCTTCAGGTATATGGGTGGTGGGCATGTGTGTGAATTACAGATATGAATGTATAACACTTCAGGTATATGAGTGGTGGGCATGTGTGTCTATTACAGATATGAATGTATAACACTTCAGGTATATGAGTGGTGGGCATGTGTGTCTATTACAGATATGAATGTATAACACTTCAGGTATATGAGTGGTGGGCATGTGTGTGAATTACAGATATGAATGTATAACACTTCAGGTATATGAGTGGTGGGCATGTGTGTGAATTACAGATATGAATGTATAACACTTCAGGTATATGAGTGGTGGGCATGTGTGTGAATTACAGATATGAATGTATAACACTTCAGGTATATGGGTGGTGGGCATGTGTGTGAATTACAGATATGAATGTATAACACTTCAGGTATATGAGTGGTGGGCATGTGTGTGAATTACAGATATGAATGTATAACACTTCAGGTATATGAGTGGTGGGCATGTGTGTGTATTACAGATATGAATGTATAACTCTCCAGGTATATGGGTGGTGGGCATGTGTGTGAATTACAGATATGAATGTATAACTCTTCAGGTATATGAGTGGTGGGCATGTGTGTGAATTACAGATATGAATGTATAACACTTCAGGTATATGAGTGGTGGGCATGTGTGTGAATTACAGATATGAATGTATAACACTTCAGGTATATGAGTGGTGGGCATGTGTGTGAATTACAGATATGAATGTATAACACTTCAGGTATATGAGTGGTGGGCATGTGTGTGTATTACAGATATGAATGTATAACACTTCAGGTATATGAGTGGTGGGCATGTGTGTGTATTACAGATATGAATGTATAACTCTTCAGGTATATGGGTGGTGGGCATGTGTGTGAATTACAGATATGAATGTATAACACCAGGTATATGAGTGGTGGGCATGTGTGTGTATTACAGATATGAATGTATAACACTTCAGGTATATGAGTGGTGGGCATGTGTGTGTATTACAGATATGAATGTATAACTCTTCAGGTATATGAGTGGTGGGCATGTGTGTGAATTACAGATATGAATGTATAACTCTTCAGGTATATGAGTGGTGGGCATGTGTGTCTATTACAGATATGAATGTATAACACTTCAGGTATATGAGTGGTGGGCATGTGTGTGAATTACAGATATGAATGTATAACTCTTCAGGTATATGAGTGGTGGGCATGTGTGTGAATTACAGATATGAATGTATAACACTTCAGGTATATGAGTGGTGGGCATGTGTGTGTATTACAGATATGAATGTATAACTCTTCAGGTATATGAGTGGTGGGCATGTGTGTGAATTACAGATATGAATGTATAACTCTTCAGGTATATGAGTGGTGGGCATGTGTGTCTATTACAGATATGAATGTATAACACTTCAGGTATATGAGTGGTGGGCATGTGTGTGAATTACAGATATGAATGTATAACTCTTCAGGTATATGAGTGGTGGGCATGTGTGTGTATTACAGATATGAATGTATAACTCTTCAGGTATATGAGTGGTGGGCATGTGTGTCTATTACAGATATGAATGTATAACACTTCAGGTATATGAGTGGTGGGCATGTGTGTGAATTACAGATATGAATGTATAACACTTCAGGTATATGGGTGGTGGGCATGTGTGTGTATTACAGATATGAATGTATAACACTTCAGGTATATGAGTGGTGGGCATGTGTGTGAATTACAGATATGAATGTATAACTCTTCAGGTATATGAGTGGTGGGCATGTGTGTCTATTACAGATATGAATGTATAACTCTTCAGGTATATGAGTGGTGGGCATGTGTGTCTATTACAGATATGAATGTATAACACTTCAGGTATATGAGTGGTGGGCATGTGTGTGAATTACAGATATGAATGTATAACACTTCAGGTATATGAGTGGTGGGCATGTGTGTGTATTACAGATATGAATGTATAACACTTCAGGTATATGAGTGGTGGGCATGTGTGTGTATTACAGATATGAATGTATAACTCTTCAGGTATATGAGTGGTGGGCATGTGTGTGAATTACAGATATGAATGTATAACTCTTCAGGTATATGAGTGGTGGGCATGTGTGTGAATTACAGATATGAATGTATAACACTTCAGGTATATGAGTGGTGGGCATGTGTGTGAATTACAGATATGAATGTATAACTCTTCAGGTATATGAGTGGTGGGCATGTGTGTCTATTACAGATATGAATGTATAACACTTCAGGTATATGAGTGGTGGGCATGTGTGTGAATTACAGATATGAATGTATAACACTTCAGGTATATGAGTGGTGGGCATGTGTGTGTATTACAGATATGAATGTATAACACTTCAGGTATATGGGTGGTGGGCATGTGTGTGTATTACAGATATGAATGTATAACTCTTCAGGTATATGAGTGGTGGGCATGTCTGTCTATGACAGATATGAATAAATTACAATTTAGGTACGAGGGTTGGGCATTTGTGTCTATTACAGATATGAATGTATTACAATTTAGGTACGAGGAGTGGGCATGTGTGTCGATTACATATATGAATGTATTACACTTTAGATACGAGGGTTGGGCATGCGTGTCTATTACAGATATGAATGTATTACAATTTAGGTACGAGGAGTGGTCATGTGTGTCTATTACAGATATGAATGTATTACAATTTAGGAACGAGGGGTGGGCATGTGTGTCTATTACAGATATGAATGTATTACTATTTAGGTACGAGGGGTGGGCATGTGTGTCTATTACAGATATGAATGTATTACAATTTAGGTACGAGGGGTGGGCATGTGTGTCTATTACAGATATGAATGCATTACAATATAGGTACGAGGGGTGGGCATGCGTGTCTATTACAGATATGAATGTTTTACAATTTAGGTACGAGGAGTGGGCATGTGTGTCGATTACAGATATGAATGCATTACAATATAGGTACGAGGGGTGGGCATGCGTGTCTATTACAGATATGAATATTACAATTTAGGTTATTTAGGTACGAGGGGTGGGCATGTGTGTCTATTACAGATATGAATGCATTACAATTTAGGTACGACTGGTGGGCATGTGTGTCTATTACAGATATGAATGTATTACAATTTAGGTACGAGGGGTGGGCATGTGTGTCTATTACAGATATGAATGTATTACAATTTAGGTACGAGGGATGGGCATGTGTGTCTATTACAGATATGAATGTATTACAATTTAGGTACGAGTAGTTGTCATGTGTGTCTATTACAGATATGAATGTATTACAATTTAGGTACGAGGAGTGGTCATGTGTGTCTATTACAGATATGAATGTATTACAATTTAGGTACGAGGAGTGGTCATGTGTGTCTATTACAGATATGAATGTATTACAATTTAGGTACGAGGAGTGGGCATGTGTGTCTATTACAGATATGAATGTATTACAATTTAGGTACGAGGAGTGGTCATGTGTGTCTATTACAGATATGAATGTATTACAATTTAGGTACGAGGGATGGGCATGTGTGTCTATTACAGATATGAATGTATTACTATTTAGGTACGAGGGATGGGCATGTGTGTCTATTACAGATATGAATGTATTACTATTTAGGTACGAGGGATGGGCATGTGTGTCTATTACAGATATGAATGTATTACAATTTAGGTTTTAGGTACGAGGGGTGGGCATGTGTGTCTATTACAGATATGAATGTATTACAATTTAGGTACGAGGGGTGGGCATGCGTGTCTATTACAGATCTGAATGTATTACACTTTAGTTACGAGGGGTGGGCATGTGTGTCTATTACAGATATGAATGTATTACAATTTAGGTACGAGCAGGGCTGTACAAATAAATTGTTTAGCCACTAGTCCGGGACTAGTCACCCTGTCAGAAGTGACTAGTCCCAAAAAAATTGTGACTAGTCCCAAAAAATGACCGTGGTGGGCATGTATGTCTATTACAGATATGAATGTATTACACTATAGGTACGAGGGGTGGGCATGTGTGGCTACTACAGACTGCGTGGGGAGCCCACCAAAGAAGAGCCAGAAGAAAAGAGCAAAAAGAAAGTAAAGGAGGAAGGAAAAACTGACGAGGTATAAATAACTCTTTTTATTTGATAATTGTTGATGGTAGTAGATATGTTCAGTATCTTTTGGAATGCATAGTGTTATTTAGTGTAATCAGGTTTAAGTTTACAAAGCCTTGGTGTTATCCACATGATTAAGTACATTATGTTTGGGACACGTCATGGGTGTTGGGCGGTATTCTCATTATAATGTTCCAGCACATTCAATGTTCCGTTTTCAAATTGGAATTTAATTTTGTTTAACCTTTTATCAACACATTATATGTTATTGTAGCATGGTCGGTGACATTTCCTTTGATGAATGCAGAGCATTAAATCGTTTAATTTAGGGTAACTAAAGGGGCGTGGCTATACCATACTTTAACTATCGGATATTGGAATTTAGAGTATGGTCACAGTGTTACTAAGTACACCATGCTACAAAAAAGATAGAGTCTGTCTCAGCTCGTTGATTTAAACACCTCGATGGGCTTTGCCCATCTCGGTGTTTAAATAAGCCAACTCGCTGAGACCAGACTATTACTTAGTCGCCTACCGGTTTCTACTGGAGGGGACTATAGTAGGTTGATGCCCACCAATATTTTTCCCTCACAGAATGCTTTAAGTTGTCCTTGAAGGATTTTAATGAAACTTCACAACAAGGTGCGGCTAAAAGAAAGGTAGCTTGGGACTGTTGTTCCTGTCATTTGGTCAAAATCCGTCCAAACAGAAGCATCAGATAACGTGTCCCAAACAATATTGTCAAAAAACGTGTCCCAAACTGAAATATCAAACATTTTATTGCTGTTTTTAGGCTAAAGAAGGTGAAGAGGGTAAAGAGAAAGAAAATGGAGAAGCAGAATGTGGGGTAGAAAAAACAGATGAAGGAGAGAGTGAAGAAGGAGAAAAAGGAGAGAAGAGAAAGACAGAAGAAGAAGGGAGTGATGAACCAGTTAAGAAGAAAAAGAAAACAGTCAGGAAAAAGAATAGTATGTAAATAATCATTTACTGTATTGGAAGTCTTTTTGTGTCACCTGCTACATGGCAGTCACTTAGGGATCACGTTGTCCGTTGTTGTCGTCCGTCAAACTTTAATCTTTAACCTAACATTGGCCATGACATGAAAAGTATTTGCTCTATGTTCATAAAAAAATTACACACATTTTCATCTTACCTCAAGAAATGTTGTTACTCATATCCAGAGTAATGCCCCTTTTTGTCGAGCTTGTTAACGGATCTCGACTTGGTGATCACAGTGTCGTTGGGTGTATGTGTGTCCATCCGTTTGTTAGTCCGTGTGTCCATTTTTCATTTCTTAATATCTCCTTCATTACTCGAGGATTTTCAAAAAACACCAAAATGTTTATTATATGAATCCAACATCATGTACACAATTTCATGTCGCTGTAACCTACTTTGAAGAAAACATAGGTCACATTTGGTCTTCACTACGACACGTATATTGCTTCTTTCTTGCAGAATGTTCACCAAACTTTACGAAGAAGTACCTTATGTGTATCTAAAATCATTCACAGAATTTCGGTTCGCTGTGACCTACTTTCGACTAAATATAGGTCACGTTACATCTCCGCTGCTTCTTTCTCACATGATTTTCACCAGACTTTATAACAATGTTCCTTATATGCATCTAACATCATATGCACAATTTTGGATTGCTGTGACCTACTTTCGATGAAAAATAGGTCACACTTGGATTCCGGTACGACATGCATTCTCCACTGTTAATGACATTTATTAAAATAAATATTAAGTATGTAAGGAACGAATATCTCTTGGATTGACATTGGTGTTGGTCAAATCAAAAACCTGGACTTCTTCATAATAGGGCTCGACCTGTAGGCCGTGGCCTTCAAGTCATAAACGTTAGCCTGCAACCTCACCATGCCCATAACTGGCTGAAATAAGCTTTCAGCAGGTGACACAAGTAGTCCGTGGAACACCCTTCTAGTATAGTCAAACTTGTAAAGTAGATGTTTCCGTTAAATGTATTGAAATATCACTGTATAAAAGCCACTGGAGTATACTGACTTCCTTGTTCTATTTACTCATATATGATGTTACTTGGCCGACACCTTGAATGATGAATCATTAAAGTAAAAGTAACAAAAAATCCATTCTTTATCTTAAATTTCATTCTATTAAAAATACTAAAATATTTGCTATCATTGCCTATTTCGAATGAACTGAATCTGAATATATTATATGCTGTAATGTTTGTGTTTACAGAGGAGTCTGAGTATTATATGCTGTAATGTTTGTGTTTACAGAGGAGTCTCTGAGTATTATATGCTGTAATGTTTGTGTTTACAGAGGAGTCTGAGTATTATATGCTGTAATGTTTGTGTTTACAGAGGAGTCTCTGAGTATTATATGCTGTAATGTTTGTGTTTACAGAGGAGTCTGAGTATTATATGCTGTAATGTTTGTGTTTACAGAGGAGTCTGAGTATTATATGCTGTAATGTTTGTGTTTACAGAGGAGTCTGAGTATTATATGCTGTAATGTTTGTGTTTACAGAGGAGTCTCTGAGTATTATATGCTGTAATGTTTGTGTTTACAGAGGAGTCTCTGAGTATTATATGCTGTAATGTTTGTGTTTACAGAGGAGTCTGAGTATTATATGCTGTAATGTTTGTGTTTACAGAGGAGTCTGAGTATTATATGCTGTAATGTTTGTGTTTACAGAGGAGTCTCTGAGTATTATATGCTGTAATGTTTGTGTTTACAGAGGAGTCTCTGAGTATTATATGCTGTAATGTTTGTGTTTACAGAGGAGTCTCTGAGTATTATATGCTGTAATGTTTGTGTTTACAGAGGAGTCTCTGAGTATTATATGCTGTAATGTTTGTGTTTACAGAGGAGTCTCTGAGTATTATATGCTGTAATGTTTGTGTTTACAGAGGAGTCTCTGAGTATTATATGCTGTAATGTTTGTGTTTACAGAGGAGTCTCCGAGTATTATATGCTGTAATGTTTGTGTTTACAGAGGAGTCTCTGAGTATTATATGCTGTAATGTTTGTGTTTACAGAGGAGTCTCTGAGTATTATATGCTGTAATATTTGTGTTTACAGAGGAGTCTCTGAGTATTATATGCTGTAATGTTTGTGTTTACAGAGGAGTCTCTGAGTATTATATGCTGTAATGTTTGTGTTTACAGAGGAGTCTCTGAGTATTATATGCTGTAATGTTTGTGTTTACAGAGGAGTCTTGAGTATTATATGCTGTAATGTTTGTGTTTACAGAGGAGTCTCTGAGTATTATATGCTGTAATGTTTGTGTTTACAGAGGAGTCTGAGTATTATATGCTGTAATGTTTGTGTTTACAGAGGAGTCTCTGAGTATTATATGCTGTAATGTTTGTGTTTACAGAGGAGTCTCTGAGTATTATATGCTGTAATGTTTGTGTTTACAGAGGAGTCTCTGAGTATTATATGCTGTAATGTTTGTGTTTACAGAGGAGTCTTGAGTATTATATGCTGTAATGTTTGTGTTTACAGAGGAGTCTGAGTATTATATGCTGTAATGTTTGTGTTTACAGAGGAGTCTGAGTATTATATGCTGTAATGTTTGTGTTTACAGAGGAGTCTGAGAAATGGATTAATAAAGCATCCCGCCATAGTGACCCTCAGCGTGTAGAGGACACCTTCCCGTTGGCTATAACCTACCAATGTGATCCAAAGGAATCATCAGTTCACAAGATCATTAAATATATTGAGAGGTATTAGTGGTATTTAAACACATGTAAAAGTCTCAGCATAAAAATCCAAATCTCCGAAAAAAGAGAATATATCAGAATTATATAATCATAATTTACACTACCGATGTAAAGATGCAAGTAATTCTTTATTTTAGTCCCGCCTTTTACAAAGAAAAAGGTGTTATTTCTCCATCCGCAAGTTTGTTTCAAGCAACCTTGGACCATTGTTGTATATATTGGGTTATATAGCTCAGTTCTACAGGTGACTTTGACTTTGTCTTTGTGACTGACTGTGATGAAAGGATGACCTTTATTGATTCTGAGGTTAGTAAGTCAACGGTTGTGGTCACCTTGACCCAATCATGCAATGTTTTGTCTGTTTTACAACTCCTTTCCCCTGAAAAAAATGTCATGAAACTTTATGGGTAAACTGCCTGTGGTGAGAGGATGACCGCTATTGATATTGAAGTCAAAGTCCAAGGTCACTGTGGCCCGATCATGAACATCCTTATCCTTATCCGCACTGTAACTCCTCTTCCCTTAAAAGAAATCCATAAAACTTTGAAATTGGAATGCTCAAGATGAGAGGATAACTCTACTTAAATCACTGATTATTTTCTTTAGCTTATGGCTATTTGGCTTATGCTTAGTGTTAGCCTAGAAAAATCATGATCCTTCACAGCTTTATGAGCACAAAGCGATGTGGAGTTTTTACTTGCCATTGATGCTTTATCTTTACACAAACAGTAGGTAGCGGCGGTACATGTCGCCCCCAAATGGCTATTGCTTTACTTTTCTGTGTCCCTTTAATGGTAAATGCATAATTGTCCAGAAAGGAATTACACCTTTTTTTATGTATCGCGAAAGCGGAAGTGCTTTAAGAGAATGTTTCCAGATATATTTATCAAACTGGGCTATAGAACACATTTCTTGATTTATGACGAAGTTGGTGATGTGATTCAGCCATAGAGCTGCCCCCATTTGGACTTCTTTCATGTGTATTAAAGCACAGTGTAGGAGAGACCTTTAATTCCATGAAATTATAGTTACATTAATTGTTTGCATTTAGGTCACTTTTCCCATAGGAAGTGTATGCGCTGGAGACTTCAAACTTTGGTTACAATCGTATCTCGGGTATTACAACTCATTCTAATACACCCGCACTATATAGCCTAGTTTAAAATATCTCGTTATATTCAACGATATATCACTGTAACATTTGCAACGTTAGGAGAATAAGCAAGGCAATGCGAAAGATATCACTGTAGCGTGTGCAACGTTAGGAGAGTAAGCAAAGCAATGCGAATGATTTCAGATGTTTGCGTTATTTTCACATTTTAGGGGTATTAGAATAGAAATAGAACATCATTTACGGTGAATTATCTTGTAATATATCAGGGTTTGTTGTTCAATTATAAACAACAATTTCATGAGCCCGAAACCGTGATATATTACACGATAATTCACCGTAAATAATGTTCTATTTCTTAAGTATAACATAGCAGGTATGGAGATAACCTTGACCCTCGTCTTACTGAAGAACATTCCAATGCTGTACATTGTCAGGTACTACAGGAAGGAGTTGGGCTTCGACGAGCTGAAGAAATCTCTGAATGCTGGTGATACCAAAGGATTATGGGAATACTTGAGAGGAAATGGAGTGAACAGTACCTACCATCTACTCTGTGACGAATTTAACCCGGGTTACAGTAAGTTATTGCTTAGTCATATCGTTTTATCAGGTGTGGCTGTATATTGTTGGATATACATTTTTACTATCAGAGCTAACGTCCGTCCTTCCTTCTGTCCGTCAGTCCATTAACAGTTGTAACGACATCTCCTCTGAATCCGCTTTGTCAAATTTGACCATACTTCGCATGGATGATCCTGAGATCAGTGGTTTTGGAATATGTTTCAATAACGTGACATTCAATGGCCAATGTTACTATAAACGGGCTAAAGCTAATAATCTCAAAAAACACTGAATATATTTTGACAGATTTTCTTCATATCAGTGAGTAAAAAGTAAAAAGTGAGTAAAAAGTGAGTAAAAAGTCCCCAGAGTCAAAAATTATCACACCCCAGGGGTCCAAGTTTGTATATAGAGATTGTGCATGTTTTACATAGACATATATAAAGGAAAAACTTGAAACAGCTTCTTCTCTGAAACCAAAAGGCATAGAGCTCATATATTGCATGTAGCATAAGCTTATGGTCCTCTACCAAAGTTTCAAATGATGACCCTGGGGTAAAATTTGGTCCAGTCCTGCGTGGAACACAGCTTTACAGAGTAATATATAAGTTAATCTTTAAAAAAAAAAGAAAAGAAAGAAGCCTGATAGAACTACAAGAGCTAGAGTTGCAATATTTTGCACGTTCAATAATATGCTTATGGTCCTCTATCAAGATCATTCAAATGGTGAATCTGTGATGTAATTTGGCCCAGCCCCAAGGTTCACTTAGACTTTATAGAGAAAAACTTAAACAATATTTTTCTCTGAAACCACAAGTCATAGAGCTCTCATGTATTACATGCATCATAAGCTATTTGTCTTCTACCAAATTTGTTCAAATAGTGACATTGGGGCGCCATTGTGGTCACAGTTTTGCAGCGATATATAGAAGAATCTTTAAATAACTTCTCAAAAACTACACTAGACGTCTAATATTTTGCAAGCGCTTATGGTCCTGAACCGGGTTTGTTTAAATGGTGATCCTGGGGTTAACTTTTAGCATGCCAGTTTAAAATAAGAGTTAAAATGGAAATTTTTTAAAAATATTCTTCTGAACTTTCCAGACTCCTTTTATCTGACCAACTTTGGTTACTGTTTCGATTGTCTACACTGTTAACATTCACCAGGTGAAGGATTCAGGGCCATTTGGCCCTGAAATGGCCCTCTTGTTTATGAAATTTGGTAGCTGTTCAGGGCTCCGGAAATATGGTTGCCCGACGCCCTGGGCAAGTGGATTTTGGGTGCGGGCAGGTGACCTTCTTAAATCTGGTTGTCCGTCACTTGCCCGATGGATTTAATAAAAATCAAGGGTAAATTTGCCTGGACTGTGAAGTTTGCCGATAATTGCGTAGTAATTAACTACCCGTCGTTTTCGCCGCGAGCAATTACTGATAAGTGTCATAAAACTGACCTGTGTTGTTCGTTATTGTTTAATCCCTCCCACTTGACAGTTTATCAGAATTTGATTGGCCGAGGAACGCTTGGGGTGCCAGTCTTCAATTGAGGACGCGCGGTCTTTAGAATTTGTATACCGTGTGAAATAAACCCCCGTAACGAGCCCCTCTATGCAGGAAGTAAGTCGCGCGCCAGATTAGTGTGAAATACACATCAGTGTGTAAATCAGTTATTGAGAAGGTGTTGTCGCTTTGTATGTCGGTCGGTGTGTTGTAGGGAATATTCTGTTAAATAATTAAAATCATGACACAACACTTGACGTAGTACTGTATCCATATTATCCAATCAAATAACCGATGTATTTTTATCAGCCAATGAAACAACTCCCATTCACTACCACGTGGTTAAGTGAAACAATGGCGATTCAATCAAACCAATTTGTAAACAAGTAGGGCAATTAAACGATTATAGCAATTTAACTGCGTTGTTTGATGAGCAAAGTTACTATTGACGCATGTCGCTATCGACGCATGTCGTAATGAATAGGTGTGCATATCTGTTTTTAGCTCTACTGATCAGAGATCAGCAGAGCTTATGCCGTGGTGCGGTGTCCGTCGTCCGTCCGTCTGTCCGTCCGTCCGTTAACTTTTATTTGTAGCGACTACTCCTCTGAAACTACTGGATGGATATTCATTAAACTTTACAGAAATGTTGCCCATGAAGTCTAGTTGATCCTAGCAAAAATTCATGTTGATGTGAAATCCAAGATGGCCGCCAAAGCTAAAAATAGATTTTTAGCTCTACTGATCAGAGATCAGCAGAGCTTATGCCGTGGTGCGGCGTCCGTCGTCCGTCTGTCCGTCTGTCCGTCCGTCTGTCCGTTAACTTTTATTTGTAGCGACTACTTCTCTGAAACTACTGGATGGATATTCATAAAACTTTACAGAAATGTTGCCAATGAAGTCTAGTTGATCCTAGCAAAAATTCATGTTGATGTGAAATCCAAGATGGCCGCCAAAGCTAAAAATAGATTTTTTAAATTCAAGTTTGTAGCGACTACTTCTTGAAAACTATGAGTGATATTGATATGGGACTTTTTCTAAAATGATCAGCATGACATGATGTTAGTCCTTGTCAAAAATCGTTTTGATTCGACGTTAAACATGGCTGCCAGTGGCCATCTTTGTTTACATAGAGTTATATAGTAAAAACTTGTAGCGACTACTTCTCTGAAACTACTTGACGGATGTCCATGAAACTTCACAGGAATGTTGCTCTTGATGTCTAGTTGATCCTAGAAAAATTTCAGGCTGGCTGGAAATTCAAGATGGCCGCCACGGCTAAAAATAGATTTAAAATAAATAAATTTGTAGCGACTACTTCTTGAAAACTGTAAGTGATATTGATATGGGACGTTTTCTAAAATGATCAGCATGACATGATGTTGATCCTTGTCGAAATTTATTTCGATGCGACTTTAAACATGGCCGCTAGCGGCCATCTTTGTTTACATTGATTTATATAGTAAAAACTTGTAGCGACTACCCCTCTGAAACTACTGGATGGATATTCATGAAACTTTACAGAAATGTTGCCCATGAAGTCTAGTTGATCCTAGTAAAAATTCATGTTGATGCAAAATCCAAGATGGCCGCCAAAACTAAAAATAGATTTTTAAAATACAAGTTTGTAGCGACTACTTCTTGAAAACTATAAGTGATATTGATATGGGACTTTTTCTAAAATGATCAGCATGACATGATGTTGGTCCTTGTCAAAAATCGTTTTGATTCGACGTTAAACATGGCTGCCAGTGGCCATCTTTGTTTACATAGAGTTATATAGTAAACACTTGTAGCGACTACTCCTCTGAAACTACTTGGCGGATTTTCATGAAACTTTACAGGAATGTTGCTCTTGGTGTCCAATTGATCGTAGCAAAATTTCAGGTCGGCCAGAAATTTAAGATGGCCGCCACAGCTAAAAATAGATTTTTAAAAAATAAGTTTGTAGCGACTACTTCTTGAAAACTATAAGTGATATTGATATGGGACTTTTTCTAAAATGATCAGCATGACAATATGTTGATCCTAGTCAAACATTATTTTGATTCGACGTTAAACATGGCTGCCAGTGGCCATCTTTGTTTACATAAGAGTTTGTATAGTAAAAATGTGTAGTGACTACTCCTCTGAAACCACTAGACGGATTTTCATGAAACTTCACAGGAATGTTGCTTTTGATGTCTAGTTGATCCTAGCACAATTTCAGGCCGGCTGGAAATTCAAGATGGCCACCACCGCTAAACATAGATTTTTAAAAACAAGTTTGTAGCGACTACTTCTTGAACACTGTAAGTGATATTGATATGGGACTTTTTCTGAAATGATCAGCATGACAAGATGTTGATCCTTGTCAAAAATTATTTTGATTCAACATTAAACATGGCTGCCAGTGGCCATCTTTGTTTACCTAGAGTTATATAGTAAAAACTTCAACTTGTAGCGACTACTCCTCTGAAACTACTTGACAGTTTTTATGAAACTTCACTTCACCTAACTATCAAAATCTATCAGTAGAGCTTCAAGGTCATTGACCTCTTGTTTAAATTCAAGTTTGTAGCGACTACTTCTTGAAAACTATAAGTGATATTGATATGGGACTTTTTCTAAAATGATCAGCATGACTTGATGTTGGTCCTTGTCGAAAATCGTTTTGATTTGACGTTAAACATGGCTGCCAGCGGCCATCTTTGTTTACAAATGAGTTATATAATGAAAACTTGTAGCGACTACTCCTCTGAAACTACTTGGCGGATTTTCATGAAACTTTACAGGAATGTTGCTCTTAATGTCTAATTGATCCTAGCAAAATTTCAGATCGGCCAGAAATTCAAGATGGCTGCCACAGTTAAAAATAGATTTTTAAAAAATAAGTTTGTAGCGACTACTTCTTGAAAACTATAAGTGATATTGATATGGGACTTTTTCTAAAATGATCAGCATGACATGATGGTTATCCGAGTCGAACATTATTTTGATTCGACATTAAACATGGCTGCCAGTGGCCATCTTTGTTTACATAGAGTTATATAATGAAAACTTGTAGCGACTACTCCTCTGAAACTACTTGACGGATTTTCATGAAACTTCACAGAAATGTTGCTCTTGATGTCTAATTGATCCTAGCAAAATTTCAGGTCGGCCGGAAATTCAAGATGGCCGCCATGGCTAAAAATAGATTTTCAAAATACAAGTTTGTAGCGACTACTTCTTGAAAACTATAAGTGATATTGACATGGGACTTTTTCTAAAATGATCAGCATGACATGATGTTGGTCCTTGTCGAAAATCGTTTTGATTCGACGTTAAACATGGCTGCCAGTGGCCATCTTTGTTTACATAGAGTTATATAATGAAAACTTGTAGCGACTACTCCTCTGAAACTTCTTTACGGATTTTCATAAAACTTCACAGGAATGTTGCTCTTGATGTCTTATTGATCTAGGCAAAATTTCAGGTCGGCCGGAAAATCAAGATGGCCGCCAAGGCTAAAAATAGATTAAAAAAAATAAGATTGTAGCGACGACTTCTTGAAAACTTTAAGAGATATTGATATGGGACTTTTTCTAAAATGATCAGCATGACATGATGGTTATCCGAGTTGAACATTATTTTGATTCGACGTTAAACATGGCTGCCAGTGGCCATCTTTGTTTACATAGAGTTATATAATGAAAACTTGTAGCGACTACTTCTCTGAAAGTACTTGACGGATTTTCATGAAACTTCACAGAAATGTTGCTCTTGATGTCTAATTGATCCTAGCAAAATTTCAGGTCGGCCGGAAATTCAAGATGGCTGCCACGGCTAAAAATAGATTTTCAAAAATCAAGTTTGTAGTCACTACTTCCTGAAATCAAAATCAATCAGTAGAGCTTCAAGGTCATTGACCTCTTGTTATTTCAAAATGCTATGTTTGTTTTGAATGAATCCGAGACCAATGACGGAATGGCGTGTTTTTGTAATGAACTTCAAGTTTGCCATTATCCAAGATGTGCTTTCGACCTTGGCTAATTTCGATAATTATTCGAAGAATTGCAATTTGGCATCTCAAAAGATATTAACAGAAACAACTACAGCAGTACCAGTCAGATTTAGGCATAGACCGTGCTAATAATTTCCAACACATAAGATTTATCTACATGAATTATATAACGAAAGTGAAAGTAGGAAAAAAATTCTGTTTGATCTAATGCTTTTCATTCTTTTCATTCTTTATATCTGGTGTAGTCTATAACAAATAAAAGTAGAAAAAAGTTTTGTTCGACCTGATGCATTTTTCTTTTTTTTTGTTATCTGCCTGCCCTTTTGTAAATACTGAACTAGGAGTCGGAGTAGTAGGAGCAGGGAGTACAGGAGCAGGGAGTACGTTATAATTCCATAGGCATTAGAGTCTACCAATTTGGTACCAGGTTCATCAGTGATGTATGTCCTAGTGGTATCCCACTGACACCCCACTCCCCCTCTCCCACCGTTGAGGAAAACACTGATATATGCATAATGGTAACAACCTATAGCTCTGATCCTTCATAGTTTAAGTCATTAATTTTACAATGAAATTGTGTAAAAAATTATGACAAAAAACAGTGAAAGAAAAGGATTTAACTTAGCGTGCGGTCTCGACGTAGCTTAATTTTGGGGCAAGTGACTTTTGAAATTGGGGCAAGTGACATTTTGGGCAGGGCAAGTGGATTTTCAAAATATTTCCAGACCCCTGCTGTTTTTAGCGCATTTACAGGGTGAGGCATGTTTTGTTTTTTTAGCTGCCTGTAAAGGATGCACAATCTCTGAATTTGCTGTGTTTCCTGTTTAAATAAAACCACCATGTTTTGTCCAGGTGATGATATCTCGGATCAGATAGCTCAAGCACTTGTGGCAACTAATGAACCAAAGATTGCATCGTGTGGAATGATCAAGAAGTACATCAAGCAACTACATGCCCAAGCTCAATATAGAATTCTCGTCCACATCTGCTGTCCCACGCCCTCGAGAGAGCTTGCCAGAGGGGTACATTAAGGTAATTATTGGAAACATTTTATCATGTACATAGCATTTTCAGGGTCCCGTCTGGCTTATTAGCCCCAGCAGAGCTTATGGGATGCCAAGTTGTTTGTTGTATGTCCGTCGTCCATCGTTAACTTTTGTCTCATTAAGACGATAGAGCCTTAATTTTTCATCTGATCTTTACCAAACTTTACCAGATTGTTAAGGTCAATGAAAGCTCGGACAAGTTCGAAAACCAGCCAAATCGGACCAGGAACTGAGGAGTTATGGCCCTTGATTTAGTTAAAAATGCAATATTGTGCCTCGTTAAGACGATAGGGCATTCCTTTTTTTATCCGATCTTTACCAAACTTTACGAAATTGTTAATGTCAATGATAGCTCGGATAAGTTCGAAAACCAGCCAGATCGGACCAGTAACAGCGGAGTTATGGTCCTTGATTAGTTAAAAATGCTATATTTTGCCTCGTTAAGACGATAGGGCCTTCATTTTTCATCCGATCTTTACCAAACTTAACCAGATTGTTAATGTCAATAAAAGCTCGAAAACCAGCCAGATCGGACCAGTAACAGCGGAAATATGGCCCTTGAATTCATTAAAAATGCAATATTTTGCCTTGTTAAGGCGATAGGGCCTTCATTTTCATCTGATCTTTACCAAACTTTACCAGATTTTTCTTTTTTCTTTTATTATTTTTTCTTTTTTTTTTTTGAATTCTTTTAAATTTTTAGCTCTACTGATCTACTGATCAGAGATCAGCAAAGCTTATGCCATGGTGCGGCGTCCGTCGTCCGTACGTCTGTCCGTAAACTTTTATTTGTAGCGACAACTCCTCTGAAACTACTGGATGGATATTCATGAAACTTTACAGAAATGTTGCCCATAAAGTCTAGTTGATCCTAGCAAAATTTCATGTTGATGTGAAATCCAAGATGGCCGCCAAAGCTAAAAATAGAGTTTTAAAATACAAGTTTGTAGCGACTTCTTCTTGAAAACTATAAGTGATATTGATATGGGACTTTTTCTAAAATGATCAGCATGACATGATGTTGGTCCTTGTCAAAAATCGTTTTGATTCGACGTTAAACATGGCTGCTAGTGGCCATCTTTGTTTACACAGAGTTATATAGTAAAAACTTGTAGCGACTACTCCTCTGAAATTACTTGACGGATTTTCATGAAACTTTACAGGAATGTTGCTCTTGATGTCTTATTGATCCTCGCAAAATTTCAGGTCGGCCCGAAATTCAAGATGGCCGCCACAGCTAAAAATAGATTTTTAAAAGATAAGTTTGTAGCGCCTACTTCTTGAAAACTATAAGTGATATTCATATGGGACTTTTTCTAAAATGATCAGCATGACGTGATGTTGATCCTAGCCGAACATTATTTTGATTTGACGTTAAACATGGCTGCCAGTGGCCATTTTTGTTTACATAGAGTTATATAGTAAAAACTTGTAGCGACTACTCCTCTGAAACTACTAGACAGATGTTCATGAAACTTCACAGTAATGTTGCACTTGATGTCTAGTTGATCCTAGAAAAATTTCAGATCGGCCATAAATTAAAAATGGCCGCCACAGCTAAAAATAGATTTTAAAAAAAAAAGTTTGTAGCGACTACTTCTTGAAAACTATAAGTGATATTGATATGGGACTTTTTCTAAAATGATCAACATGACATGATGGTTATTTGAGACGAACATTATTTTGATTCAACGTTAAACATGGCTGCCAGTGGCCATCTTTGATTACATAGAGTTATATAATGAAAACTTGTAGCAACTACTCCTCTGAAACTACTTGATGGATTTTCATGAAACTTCACAGGAATGTTGCTCTTGATGTCTAGTTGATCCTAGAAAAATTACAGGCTCGCTGGAAATTCAAGATGGCCGCCACAGCTAAAAATAGATTTAAAATAAATAAGTTTGTAGCGACTACTTCTTGAATACTATAAAGATATTGATATGGGACTTTTTTCTAATATGATCAGCATGACATGATGTTGGTCCTTGTTGAAAATCATTTTGATTCGACGTTAAACATGGCTGCCAGCGGCCATCTTTGTTTACATAGAGTTATATAATGAAAACTTGTAGCGACTACTCCTCTGAAACTACTTGACGGATTTTCATGAAACTTCACAGGAATGTTGCTCTTGATGTCTTGTTGATCCTAGAAAAATTACAGGCTCGTCGGAAATTCAAGATGGCCGCCACAGCTAAAAATAGATTTAAAATAAATAAGTTTGTAGCGACTACTTCTTGAAAACTATAAGTGATATTGATATGGGACTTTTTCTAAAATGATCAGCATGACATGTTGTTGGTCCTTGTCAAAAATCGTTTTGATTCGATGTTAAACATGGCTGTCAGCGGCCATCTTTGTTTACATAGAGTTATAAAATGAAAACTTGTAGCGACTACTCCTCTGAAACTACTTGACGAATTTTCAGGAAACTTCATACGAATGTTGCTCTTGATGTCTAATTGATCCTAGCAAAATTTCAGATCGGCCAGAAATTCAAGATGGCCGCGACAGCTAAAAATAGATTGTAAAAAAATCAGTTTGTAGCGACTACTTCATGAAAACTATAAGTGATATTGATATGGGACTTTTTCTAAAATGATCAGCATGACATGATGGTTATTTGAGACGAGCATTATTTTGATTCAACGTTAAACATGGCTGCCAGTGGCCATCTTTGTTTACATAGAGTTATATAATGAAAAACTTGTAGCGACTACTCCTCTGAAACTACTTAATGGATTTTCATGAAACTTCACACGAATGTTGCTCTTGATGTATAATTGATGTTAGCAAAATTTCAGGTCGGCCGGAAATTCAAGAAGGCCGCCATGGCTAAAAATAGATTTTCAAAAAAAAAGTTTGTAGCGACTACTTCCTGAAATCAAAATCAATCAGTAGAGATTCAAGATCATTGACCTCTTGTTTCTTTGCGCCACCACTTGCGCCAAATTAGAAAAAATGGAACCAAATAGCTCCAGTGGCGATATTGTACATTCATAAACTATATATACACGCATAAGCTTAAGAGAGAATTTAATTAGAATACAGTTAAATATTAATAATAATTAAGGAGACAAATTGAATGAAATAAATCAATAGCATTTTTCATTGTATAAAGATTGCAATTTTAGTTGCATTGCATGCCTTCACTACATTATACATGCGAAATAATTACTGAAAGTAATGCAGTTGGACATGTTCACATTTGTTCATTTTTCATTAATTTTTGCGCACAATATGACCTATTTATGTGTCGACGTGCCGTAAAACACCATTCATTCATTCATTCATTCCAGTTCAAAATTCCTGTCTATCTGATATGACCTCATTGTTTAGAGAGATAGTGAAAGTTTTTCTTCCTTAATTATTTGAAGCATTATCATGGATCAGTGAATGTGAACAAACACAGGTCAGATGTAAATACCCAGTCAAAGACATTAGATTACCAGTAAATAGAGTTTAATAACCAGTGTTTTTGAGATACGGCTCCCAAGGTAGAGAAATGGCCCCGATATAAGAACTCGTGCTCCGCACGAGTTCTAATATCGGGGCCATTTCTCTACTGAGGGAGATATTTTCAGTATCTCAAAAACACTGGTTATTAAACTATATATTACAAAGTTTAAAATGATATTTTATTAATATTTCTAATGATTCACGCCTTTTTACACCAGTTTGCATGAGAGCGCCAAGACGACGTTACGTCATCCAAGATGACGTTACGTCATACAAACAAAACAAGTGGAAGCGGAAATCTTCGTTAATTTCCGTAATCGTTATTTCCTAGTGGCGGAATCTGACGAAGACGTCCTTAAAACAATCGGAATGTCATTTGGCATTCCCGCCACTGACGGAAAAGGCCGAGCAATGTTCCGTCGTGGGAAATATCTCCCACTGGAAGATATTTCCGAGTAGAGCAAACGAGTAGATATAGCTTTTCTATTCCCAGTATTTCCAATACAAATCACAGACAAATATGTAATATTGCATATTAATGACTTCCTGTGCTGAGGCCAAACACATGTCATACTAATATCAATGGTGGGCATAGACAATTGTTAATTGGTTTATTGTTCATTTTGTTATTGAAAGGCCCCGTTTTTGGTGTTTGGTGACTTAAAAAATATATACGTATAGATCTATATATTTATTGCTCAAGTCATTTTCGCCAAATGCTAAAAGTTAGAGCCAATTTGATATTTTCTTTTCATTTGGCTCCATTGGCGATGCCCAGAGCAGACCCTGATTTTATGGTATATTGTCAAGAGCTTAAGCATTTTGTGGCTTACTACTGCAGCAAAGCTAACGCTGGTTAAAATTAAGACATAAAAAGAATCTCAGTGCATACTGTCAGAATGCTGTAAGCTGTAAAATACTGTAATGGCAGCGTAAAGCGTCCCTGAGAAAGACAACTTAATGACATCTTTCCCATGCAGAAAATACATGTCATTTTTGGGGAATGATGTGAATTTATTAAACTTTAATTCAGTATTTATTTATTGTTTCAAGAATTTTTATATTCTACACAATAAATAGAAGTTTGTGCCTTTTATTGTGAAAAGCATCAAAGTCAACGTTGGTGACAAGATCAGGAAATGCTATGACATAGCAATCTCATGTATACATCTTCAAAATCGAATAAACCAACTTCCCCCAACCCATTTTTAAAGGCGGGAAATAAATTTGCATTCTCATGAAAAAATAATTTAAAATTGGCTTAAAACATAAATTTAGATATATACTTTTTTTTTCCTTTTCAGACAGCTGTCGGGTGTTGGAATGTCCGGTTCATTTCAGTTGTTGAAACCATTTGTCCCATCCCCTGCCATTCTTGCCGGGGACTCATCAGATGAGAATGAGGAGGAAGATGACTCCAGCGACCAGGAGAGAGCAGTGTATGTCCCACGTCCAACAAAACGCGGCAGGCTGGCTCCTAAACAACAACCAAAACAAGAGCCAAGACCTGCACCCAAGTCCAAAAAGGCACCGGCATCAAAGGCACCAGTGTCAAAGGCACATGCTCGTAAGGCAAGCTCGGGTAAGAAAAAGTATGTTGTGGTGAGCGATAATGAAAGCGATGATGAGAAAGAAGCAGCGGAATATACACCAAGAAAAGCCAGTCGTGCCTCGTCGGATGCCAGAGAGAAGGCTCCGGCAGCTGGAGCTAAAGCTGCAGGTAAACCAAAAACTGGAAAGAAACCTACAAAGAACAGGGCTTCCAATAAAGCTTCCAAAGAAGAACCGAAAGAAGAGGCTGATGAAAAGAAGGTTGAGGAGACCCCATCCAAAGCTGGTGTTGAAGAAACGCCAGCCAAAGCTGGTAAAAAATCTTCAGAGAAAGCTAAAGGTGCTAAAGGCAGTACCAAAAAAGCTCAACCAAAACCTAAACATGCCTCTAGCGATGAGGAAGAAGAAGAAAAAATTGAAACTCCTCCAAAATCAAGTTCAAAAAGGTCTAGTGCTGATACTAAAGGCTCCTCTGGTCGAAAAGGAAGAGCAGCTGCACAGAAAGCATCCTACAAGGACATTTCTGATGAGGGAGAGGATTCAGAGGATTCTACACCCAAAGTGAAGAAAAGTCCAGTTGGTAGTTCTTCTAGAAAGGGTCGAGGAAGCAGCAGTAAGGTATCTTACCAGGAAGTCTCTGACGGATCTGAAAGCGAGGATGAAACTCCAAAAGCAAGTAAAGGTCATGGGGGAGGCTCTTCGGGAAGAGGAAGTAGTAAGAAAGTAGTTGCTGAAAATTATGATTCGGAAGACGAACCAAAACCAACACCCAGCAAGGGTCGCGGTGGTGCTAAATCATCGGCAAAGTCTAAGACAGCTGTGACGAGCAAGCATCCTGACTCTGACGCAGAGTCTGATGTTCAAGTGGATGAGAGCTCTAAAGGAAAAGGAAGCAGTAAGAAAGCTGTACCTGCAAGTGACGAATCTGAAGACGAACCAGAACCAACACCCACCAAGGGTCACGGTGGTGCCAAGTCACCGGCCAAGTCGAAGGCACCTGAGAAACGCAAATTATCTGATTCGGAGGCAGAGTTGGATGTTGAAGTTGAAGAGAAGCCTGCTCCAAAGTCTCATAAGAAGAAGAAAGGTTCCAGAAGATAGATCTCTCTGAAACATTACTGTGGTCTCCACGTCACCAAATAGCTATCGTTTCTTTGTACCATTAATTTTTATGCTACAAGCTGTCATTATCACAAAAGTGTAGCGACTTGGTCATATTGTCATTCTTCATGTATTCATTTAATACAACAATAACAGCATGAAGTTTACATGCAGTTAATACAACAATAACAGCATGAAGTTTACATGCAGTTTGTATATATCTTAAGAATGCAATTCGATGAGTGTGAAGTTGAGTTTCTGCAAAGGTTGTTTTAGTCTAAAGATGATTATTTTGGTTAAATATATTATCTACCCTTTGTACAATTTAAACCTTTTGGTAAACTCAATTCATAAACAGTTACGTTTTACCAAAGTATGTTTTTGTATTACTGTTTCCTTTGATAGGAGAACATTTCGCACAACATAATTGCATATATGTGGGCATATTGTTCATAGACTTGAGTTTACATTGGACCATGTGAGTGACTGGCCTTCAATAACATGTCTACGTGACTTGAATCAGTTGTATATATATATGTTACAGCAGAGTATAACTGTGTTTGGGGTTTTGAACCTCGAGAATGGTCATGTTTTAAGATAACTGGAGGTCTGTATGAGTGTATTGTGTTCGATATTAAATTTGCTATCCTGCCATCAACAGCCAAATTTTACAACATATATACACTATTTCTGAACTTCTGACGATGAGGTGTATATATAAATTACATATTTTGAGAATCCAAATGCTATAGACACAATATAAATGGCTTTAACCTGCCAGGCCAAACCTCAAAACTGGAGCGTTGAATTAAGAGTTACCGACTCCTAATTCATTTTATGCATATTCAATCACTGGTATTTTAGGATCACATGAAAAATCCTATCATATACATTATACGACCTGAACACATGGATAGAGTTGATAAACGGTTTTGTAGTGTAATTTTGCCGTTATTTGGCGGGTTAGTTTCTTTAAACAAAATATTTGATACATGTAAGTTTATGCCATACTTTATTGTTGTTTACTTTTTTATCTTGCTGCTTTTTAATATTGTATTCTTTTGTAATGTCTTTGTTTAATGCTTTATAAAATTGTTGGCTGTATTTTTTAATCTTGTCGATTTTATTTTAAAAAGAAAGGGAGTATTGTGAATTTGAATTTATGTTAAAATGCTCGGAGCTACTCCATTTTAATAACGGGCCTAAGTTTGTTTGTTTTTTAAGTCGGCATTTAGCTAGATAAAGAATAAGAGTTAAAAGATTTTGAATTATTCTATATTTTTATTATTAAACTCTTAAAGAGTGTGTAGCTGTTTGTCTTATTTTCCATAATTGTTTCCACGAGTTTCGACTCGACTCTTTTCCGTTTCTTCTATTTATCTTTGTTGATGCCAAAACTGCCATGAACATCTTTTACCATTAACTTTGATGCATACTATTATATTTTGTTGAAAGTTACTTTAGATCTTAAAATAGTTAATCATCATTGCAAGTGGTTTAACCAAAATTAATCGTAATCATTTAGCTCGAGAAAGGCAGCAAATTCACATCTCCCATCATCATCATCATCATTTTAATTTGGGTTGACACAACAGTTCTGGGCCCTGTTTTATTAAACATCTTACGATAAGTCTCAAATTTTAAAATCGTTCACTTTTTTCACCTAAGCATTCAATGTAGACAATTATGTGTGCACATAGTGCAGAAATATCACGTGTATAAGAACATGAAACGAAACGTTTATTTGATAAGTGTAATTTATAGTGAAGCAGTTAAGAAATTGATTTTCGATCAAAATGGTCATTGTTTCATAAAACGGGGCTCAGAATCACACTTTGATATAAAAGTGGTGACTGGGAGTAGAATAGAATCACTACCAATCCCGCTAGAGGCGGATGGGAAGGACCCCACCTTTGTGTACATTTTGTCATTTTTTGTCATGCTCATTGAAGATCATCATTACCCTTCATGTGTAAATGTGGGAACGTTGCTCCATCATAACGAGAGTGTCTACAACAGAATTTGCAGAAACTGCAGTTATGCCGGTTAGAAGGTTCTAGGCCCATTCTTCATATTTTATCTCGGTAGTAAATGGAGGATGAGCCTGGCATGTTTATTCCTGTTTGGCACCATATAACTTTCCTTTTGGTGTGCCGTAAAACCCAATTCTGTTCAATTGGATATAAAAGCTGTGGTTGTCGATGTGTACGATCAGGACTGGATGTGTCCATATATGAAGACCCACCAATCTTCTACAAGACAGTATTTTAAGATTCATGCCCGCCGACTGATAAACCTTGATGACTACCTTCATTTGATGCCATTTATCGTTGTAAAAAAGCATTCATACTGATTATAGTTCATTTTGGTAATTTTACTCCATTAAGTAAATCATTATTGTTTGCATGACCTCTTCATGCACTCCAGAAAACGGAGGATAATAAACATGTTGTATACCTAGCCCTGAATGTTGGAATGACATTGTAATAAACAGCAGGTGGTGTCCGTTCAAGAACTCGCCAGTTCTAGGTCATGTTTTACAACCGTTACGATATGCAGTACATTAAAACTACCATGTCACAAGGTTCCTGTCGTCTGTATGTTGCATGTCAATTGATGTGTCATACTTCAGCACATGTATGTGGCATGTCAATTGATGTGGCATATCTTCAGCACGTATGTGGCATGTCAATTGATGTGTCATATCTTCACTCTTTAACACATGCATGTTGCCTGTGGTTTGATGTGGCATCTGCAGCACATGTATGGAGCATATCTCGGCATATGTTTGTGGCATATCGTCTGCAGATGTGTCACCAGGAGGCCTGATGAGGTATGTAGTCTGCACATGTATGTTGCAAACCTATCAACAGAAGGTATATAAGAACGATAAAACATTCTATTCCAAATATCGACCTCGTAACAAAATGCAACCCTCAATACCTTTGAGGATTAGGTTGCAATGTTTATTAGACTCGGAAGACACGCCAGCAAACTTTTATATAAGAACAAGGTGGTTTTATCCTCTTATTATTGTTGATTGTATACATACATCCATAGTCATGTAATAGTCATTCTAGTATTACCTTTGTTATCTTAAACGGAGACTGGGGCCAATTTGGATGTAATAAGGAATTTTTCTCGTTGATCATTTCACATTAAAACGGTAAAGTTAACCATTCCGTCAGATGTACATATTTCTATAAAATATACTTTTAATTATAAAACAAGCACTTGTCCATCAAAACCCGATATGAATTTATAATGATTAATAAACATAATCCAGCAAAGTTTCCAAGTTTTCCGAACCAAAGCTTTTTATCGAGTAAAATAATAATTAACTTGAGGACCAATTTAGTGTGTTTACATATGTTATATGAAACTGTCATAACTACAGTGAGATGTTTTTATTTATATTTAAGTTGACCTGTTACTCCAGATTGTCTCCTGTCCCTGTAAGCATGTTTTGATGAATGTGTTCATTTTGTATACAGTATAAGGTTTTGTATTGATAAATATTTACCCCACGGATGGCATTTCTAATTTTAGATATTAAACAAGAACCCCAAAAACATAATTTTTGATATTTTGTCTTTCATTTATCTGATTTATTATGAGTAAGGGCTATTTCATTAAAACAAACATGGGGCCCCCAGGAAGGCACTTTTGAAAATGACCACCCACCGATAGAATTAGACGCGAGTTGAAAGAACCAAATTTCGAGAGAGTTCACCCATAGATGTTTATTAAATTTACTTCTGCGGTCCTGGATATGTTTTAATGGAATAACCCCAAGTACAATTTGTATAAACAAGAAATGCATATGTATTAATTCATCAAACATTGTATAACTTCGCATTAAATCATTTTGTAAACATTTTGTGCAAACATAGTTTATAATAAATCTGATTAGGTGCATCTGGAGTCAGATTTTCATTGTTTTGAGAAGAAGAAGATAATGTATACGAAATAATGCTGTTGTATGAAAAAAGATTGTATGATTAGAATTGTACACTAGACAACACTTATGACTACCCAGAGTTTAAAAACTAATTGCATCATTATTTGCTCAAATTTAGAACGCATTCTTTAAAGTGGTAACTGAATGTAGTCCGATCAAATTGATTTAAATACTTATTTTCAATTTTATTTGATGAATCTGTGAAAAGTATATTGATGCGTTTTCATACAGGTTTTTGTCATAATTGTACATTCCATTTAAAAGAGGTGAAATAAACTGTAACTGGGGTACTTGTAAGTGTTGTCTAGTGAATATAAGTAAGTTTTGTCACAGGAATTGCAGTTTTTTCCAGAATATTAGGTTCTTCCAGCAAGTACCGAGAGAAAATAATTACATGAGAAAAGTTAGAATTTGCTCTGTTAAGGCTTTTATGTGAACTTTACTATTTTGCCAAAATTGACTTTTCATTTGAAATGTTATTCATATTGCATTTTAAGACTTTTTATCTAAAAGTATTTTTAATTTGAAAGAAAATACTGAGATGATTATGTTAAATGTGAATCTCGCTGAACTACGCAAGAATGCAGATTCTCCTGGTGGTCTGTAAGTAGGATTGATTGATTCTATGTGACCCTATTGTAATGTCGTTAGTTGATATTTTAGTATTCAATATTATATATAATAAAAAAATTAAAAAAATACTTTTGAATGTTATCATTTGTTCAATACCAATAGCATTTATAACAAACGTTTATAGTTAATGACGTATTGTTTTTAGCTTGGATGTCCGTCCGTCTGTCCGACACAAGTAGTTTCCGCTCCATATGTATTGAATTGAATTGGGGTTTTAAGACGCACCAACACATGAAAGGTTATATGGCGCCTAACAGGAATGAACATGCCAGGCTCATCCTCCATGTACATCGAGATAATATGGAGAACAGGCCTAGAACCTTCTCACCCTGAACTGCAGAGTTCCTGCAAATTCTATCGTAGAAACCATTTACGCTGGAGCCACGTTCTAGTTTTTCTGCCACTGCTCTAATGATATGAGCAAGATGGCACCTGAAACAATGCAGGGGACATGATGAAGACCTTTAAGGAGCATGAACAAAAAATGATAAAATGAACATGAATTTGGTGGGGTTCTACCCCTCTGCCTTCCTTTCCAACGGGATCTGCAGTGGCCCTATTCTTTGCCCCGTAACCAAACAGTGGGGGGGAGGGGGGGGGGGGGGGAGGGGGGGGGGCCGGAACCACATGGGGCCAGCTCCATAATAATTATGTCCATATGTTTTGAACCACTTGAGGGATTTTGAACGTTCAGTGTCAACGTCACACTTAGAGGTCGAAGGTCATATGCATTATATTTCGTGTCCGCTTCATATCTCTTGAACCGCTTCAGGATTTTGAAATAACTTGGCACAAATGTTCACCATATCGAGACGATGTGCAGAGCGCAACTTTCAGCCAGTTTGGTTCATATGCATTACACTGATGAGGGGGAGGGGTGGGGGTAGACATGTTTTTGTTAGAAAAACAATCCCATCCAGTTGTAACAAACTTAAACTGTTAATGCTATGCACATAATGTACATCTGTACAAACCAGAAAAACAACCCATGTACTTAGGAACTATTGCACTTAAATATGAGAAAACTGTAGCAAAATGAAGTACATGTACTACATTTCAACAGAAAATTCATGAAGAACTATTACACTTCAATAGAAATAATAACAAAACTTCGCAATAAAATTTCATCAGCTGAGCAGCATTACACATTAATTTGAGGAAACTTGGGCAATTCGGAAAACCATTTTATGTTGGTATCTTGGATTTATAATGGCAAACTAACACTGACTGGAAGGTTGACATCCTAGGTTAATCAAGAGCTTTCTTTTCATTACCTTTAGAAAAAGCAATTGCTTGAAGAACATGTCGGTAACCCTTCATTAACCAGATACTTGAACTGCCGGAATAATAATAATTGTCATGTGCTTAGAAGTAGATACAGAAGTAGGTAAAAAAACAGGAAATGTAGCTTTCACAGAACATGGAAGAGTCAATCAAAAATACCTATTAACACGAACAACAATTGCAGTGTTAACAAGCAAGGCATGTGTCATCAGAAACACAACCGGGTTTACAACAGGTCTACAACGGGTCTACAACAGGTTTACAACAGGCCTACCGCCTTTGAACGGTCATTGGCAGAAAGGATGCCGGGAGTTCAAACCAGGTTCTAGGGTTGAACAGGAAATGTAGCATTCAACGACCACATTCAACCAAAAACATGCATCTAAACAAACAATAATAAAAGGAGAGGCATGTGGTATCACAAACATAAAACAGTTGACAATAGGGCAACGGTACCATGGAACGGTCAATGGCAAAAAAAGGTCGCTGTGGGTTTATACCAGGCCTAATGATCAAACTTTTGAGCGCAGGAATCGGGACTACTCAAAATCTCTTTTTTTTAATTCTAAATAAAAACAATTTTACAAGCAAATTACTATATTTACTTAAGAAACAAGTAATTTTAATGGTAATTTAACAGAAAATTTGAAAATCACAACTCTTACCCATATGTTTGTGATGATAGGGTTTGCAAAAAATGAGATTTTGAGTCTGATTCTTGTGCTCAAAAATTTAATTTGATGAATTTAGGCCCAGGTTCTAGGGTGCACCAAATTCCACTTATCCTATTGTTATCCCAATAAAACAGGACCGTGTAAATAAATAATTCCGGACAGGCTATACCCTCCAACAAACTAGACGGCATTTATATGCCACATGTTGGAGCACCTAGAATGGGAGACCCTGGAGTCAAGGCGTACTAAGAGCCAGCTCACCATACTCTTTAAGATTATTCACGGGCTAGTGGACATACCAACATCCGAGTTCCTGACACCTGCATAATCTCGCACCAGGTCCAATCACTCTTTGAAATTTAGACAATTATCTTCTTCCAGCGACTATCTCAAATTTAGTTTTTTCCCCAAGAACAGTTTGTCGTTGGAATAGTCTACCAGCCATGGTGGCTGAGGCTCCTGATTTGGTATCTTACAAACAGGAGCTTTCCAAACTTTCATTCTAAACCCTGTCCCAGTTGATTGTTTGTTAGGTTCTAGTGATTCTCAGTGCTATGCTGGTTGGGTGAATTCCCAGGGGCCGCTACGGTAGTCAGACAGGATTGATGATGAAGGCCTATCACGCAATTTGCGAGTAAGAATATCTTCCTTCTACCTTTCCTATCCATTTTTACTAATTTTTTCTTCTCAGTTTAATTCATCGTTAAGTATATTTGATATTAATTGATGCGCAACCAACCCGCCTTGTAATCGTCAATTGTGACGGAAGCGTGTACCATACAGATACAGATACAGATAACATAACACAACGGTGATCATGTATATATGAATATACCTTAGTTCTAATTTTACTCGCCCGGCGTCGGCGTTACCGTTACCGTTAGTTAAAGGGACACACGGCGTCCCGCCAGTTTTTCTGGATAATTTACATTTGATCAATCATTAATATTAATTATAAGAATAGTAATAAGCAAATTGTATGTGCCTAGTATTCAATTTTGATATTATTGCACCAATAATATATTAAAACTTAAGGTAAAATATGACGAAAAAGTGAATACTTAATTTTTTATTTATTTAAATGTAACCAGGTTAAAAGTAAACATGATACTGGATATATAAGTAGAGACACCTATTTCAAACACTTCAAGATTGCCGTGTGTCCCTTTAACCTTTTTCGGTAAACTCAATCTCAAAAGCTGCCTGGCAGAACTCAGTAACACTTCTCCTATGCATTCAGTATAAATAAATAACATGCTACACGCAAGTCACATAACTATGCAACCTATTTTGACGAAGTTATGCCCCTTTTTGTACTTAGTCAATTTCGTTAACTTTTTTCGGTAAGCTCATCTCAGAAACTGCTTGGCAGAAACAGCAACTCATACAAACATGTGGCCTAACGTTAACTGTTATGAATTTTACAGAAGTATGCTCCGTTTTCAACTTAGTTGCCCAATAAATAGGCAATGCCTCGAGAAGTCGAACATGCTGTATTCCGACAGGTCCACTCTTATACTAGCTGTTTTAGTTATACAAAGATTGCGAATATTAAATATAGATATAACATGAGCTGTCGGAAAACTCGGGCCGATATAAATTGTTAGAATCTCATACAAATTATAGTAAAAATTGGGGCAGTGTGTGAATTTTTTATTTTTTTTTATCAGTTTTAATCCAAAATTGCTATCATTTTAAAGAAATTTGTGGTCAAAAGGCAACTCGGAGAGGGAGGAGATATCTGGTAATTTTTATAGTGGCCTCATTTCAGTTTTTTTTTATTGATATTTTATCTGTGTATTTGAATTTAATCTAAATTGTTTTATAGGTAAATGATTGCGTTCAAATTACATTTTTAATATCCAAATAATGGAAGATAAAATGAAAATTCCCCTTCCCTGTCCTCCATATAAACCAGTGGGGGTGGGGGTTGGGTGTGGGGGCGGCGCATCATTGATATAGGTGTAGATTTGATAAAACAAAACATATTGATAAACTGATAAAACAAAACAACACAGATATATACAAAAACAAAAACAAAACCTTCGGATGGTGGTGATGATGGGATGATTGGGTGGTGGGGGCGAAACATATTGATCAACTGATAAGACAAAATAACACAGCGATATGTAAAAAAATGTTTCGAGGTGTGGGGTGGGATTGGGGGGTGCAACATAGCTATATGTGTAAAAAATTACCAAAACAACACAGAAATATGTAACAAAACCCCACAAAAAATGAGTTTGGAGTGGGATTGGGGGGGTGGGGGGGGGGGGTGGAGTGTGGGGGTGGGGGTGGGGGGGGATGGGCAACTTAGCTATATGTGTAAGAATTGACCAATTGAGTGTGGGGTGAGGGTGAGACGTGGGTGGGGGGGGGGTGGGGGAGGGGGAGGGGAAACATAGCTATATGTTGACCAAAAACAACACACAAATATGTAAAAAAAAAAAAAGAGTTTCACGTGAGGACGAGGGTGGGTGGGGGTGAGGAGGGGGAGGGGGAGGAGGGAGTCATGCTTCAATATGGGTGAAGATGCATAATGCTATAAGAAATCCCAACCAAAATTATATATATTTACAACAGCTTACACGCAAGCCTTTATTGCACATTTTACGGGCCCTCGCAATTTGGGTTCCATGGGAGCCCAGAATTTGCAGAAGACAAAATTACTTACGCAGCCCCTTACAACGTACTATAAGGAAACCAATTCCCAAATTTAGTTGAGCTAGGACAAGAAATGTAAGAGATGTAGACCTGTAAACACAGCTTACATTTCATGAGAAATAGACACATTTTAAGGGCTATCAGAATTTGGATTCCATGTGAGCCCAGGGGTAACAGAAACTATAATTACTTAAGCAGCCCTTAAAAGAATGCTATAAGGAAACACCCTTTACAAAACCAATTCCCACATTTAGTTGAGCTAGGACAAGAAATGTAAGAGATATAGACCTGTAAACAGCTTACACGCACAATTTGATGTGAAATAGACACATTTTAAGGGCTATCAGAATTTGAACCAAAATCGCTTAAGCAGCCCTTAAGATAATGCTATAAGGAAGCCCATGGCCAAATTTGGTTGTGCTAGGATAAGAAATGTGAGAGACATAGACTTGTAAACACAGCTTACACGCAAACCTTGATGTAGGACGCCGACGCCGACGCCGGGTGATTACAAAAGCTCTCTTATTATTCGAATAGTCGAGCTAAAGATCGCACAGGAAAATCAGCATTCAAGGACGACAGTCAACCTTAAACACACCGAGAACGAAGAACAAATTTAAAGATGAATAAAAGGCCAAATTAGACATCACAAACACAAACGGGTTGACAATAGGGCTACCGCCTTGGAATGGTCAGTGACAAAAAAGGCCGCTGGAGGGGTTTAAAACCAGGTTCTAGGGTGCACCAAACCTCACATTTAAAGTCGAATATAAGCTCTAAAAATACGAACAAGTTCCTATAAGATGTTCCTCTGGGAACATCCCAGTCTAAGTAGAGATCATTCACGAGATATAAATTACAATCTCTCGTGTCATACGTGTCGCGTATCACTTCTCCATTTACAACACTGTTGAGATCGAAACACTGTGTTGCGTGTCTTCGAACACGGTGTAGGTTTGTCAAAGGTAGGTGTCGTTTAAATGTACCTGTACTTCTTGTAGTTGGTACTTGATTACCATTCTAGCAGAACCAGTGTATGCAATAATGTTTTAATTCAACACGCCAGCTCTGCATTAGTAGTTTATTCTCAATTTAAGCGCATGTATAATATACGTAGTTAATGCTAACTTGATGATGTTGTTCAATGGACCTCCACCTCAGAGTGTGGTTACGACGCTTGAGTATCTGGAGTAATCATTTGTTTTAAGCGTGCTGCTTGGCGTTGTACCATCTCTAACATGTCTATATTAAATGACTGTGAGGTTCCCAGATAGAAATGGCGTACTCTAGTTTCGGACGAACGAGAGCATTGTATGAGTGTTCTTTTATCTTACTGATATTAGCCTTTGTTATTTTTTTGAAAATCCTATAAAGTGCGATTTGCGTTTCCAGCAATGAGATCGACAGGTTTGTTCCGTGACAAGTTACCAGCATCGGGCACTGCTGACTGTTTCTAACTTATGTCCATGAAGTGTGTACGTAGTCGGTAGTGTTTTTCACTTGGTAGTTTGTACGACTTAGCACTTAGAGGGATTGAAGCTCATGTCCCACTTTGTTAACCATCTCTATAGTTTGTTGAGGTCAGTCTGTAAAGGTAGTACTGTCAGTTTGTTTGTCATCTATAGTCAAGTATACGGAATACAACTTTACGTGTGAGGTAATGTTTTCAGGAAAATCATGTATGTAAACTATGAATAAGATTGGACCAAGGGCATACCCTTGTAGAACCTCGGATGTAACTGGGATCGTGTAGGAGCTCTCCCGTTCTAGTACCACTGTTTGTGTACGACGTCTCAGAAATGCTCGTATCCATGACAATATAGGTGTGGAGTTAAAGGAATAATTTTCATTATTCACCATGTCGAATGCCTTGCTGAAGTATAAGTGTATTAAATCGGTCTGTCTACCTTCAGTTGCTATGGCTACGTACTCGACCAACATGTTATGACACCATGCTGTAGGTCATACATTAAACCACAGGCAGACGGCACAGAGCTAGGATAGTAAAAGATGGACTTAGACTGATTAAAATATTAATTAATTGATTTCCGGACCCAATATAATATGTATGTATATAGTCCATCTTTTACTATCCTAGCTCTAGACGCTATAACATTCCAGGACATGACACAGTATGTCGGTTGATAGTCTACAGCCAGAGATGTATCACCCTTCTTAAATTGGAGGTGGGTGGGGGGTCAAACTTTAGCAGAATCTCATTCTTGGGATATCGTGTCTGTCTCTAAATAGAGGTTAAAGAAGCTATCCCGCCAACAACAGTCACTTGTTACAACATATGTACACCGTTTCTATCACGCCAACAACAGCCACATGTTACAACACATGTACACTGTTTCTATCACGCCAACAACAGCCACATGTTACAACATATGTACACTGTACAACAGCCACATGTTATAACACATGTACACTGTTTCTATCACGCCAACAACAGCCACATGTTACAACATATGTACACCGTTTCTATTCTGACTCACAAGAGCCACACTTTACAACATATGTACCCTGTTTCTATCACGCCAAAAACAGCCACATGTTACATGTACACTGTTTCTATCACGCCAACAACAGCCACATGTTACAACATATGTACACCGTTTCTATCCTGACTCACAAGAGCCACACTTTACAACATATGTACCCTGTTTCTATCCCGCTAAAAACAGCCACACTTTACAACGTATGTACACCGTTTCAATCCCGCCAACAACAGCCACATGTTACAACATATGTACACCGTTTCTATCTCGCCAACAACAGACACATGTTACAACATATGTACACCGTTTCAATCCCGCCAACAACAGCCACATGTTACAACATATGTACACCGTTTCTATCCCGCCAACAACAGCCACACTTTACAACATATGTACACCATTTCTATCCCGCCAACAACAGCCACACTTTACAACATATGTACATCGTTTCTATCACGCCAACAACAGCCACTTGTTACAACATATGTACACCGTTTCTATCACGCCAACAACAGCCACATGTTACAACACATGTACACTGTTTCTTTCACGCCAACAACAGCCACATGTTACAACATATGTACACTGTACAACAGCCACATGTTACAACACATGTACACTGTTTCTATCACGCCAACAACAGCCACATGTTACAACATATGTACACCGTTTCTATCCTGACTCACATGAGCCACACTTTACAACATATGTACCCTGTTTCTATCCCGCCAAAAACAGCCACACTTTACAACGTATGTACACCGTTTCAATCCCGCCAACAACAGCCACACTTTACAAAATATGTACACCGTTTCTATCCCGCCAACAACAGCCACACTTTACAACATATGTACACCGTTTCTATCCCGCCAACAACACCCACATGTTACAACATGTGTACACCGTTTCCATCCCGCCAACAACAGCCACATGTTACAACATATGTACACCGTTTCTATCCCGCCAACAACAGCCACATGTTACAACATATGTACACCGTTTCTATCCCGCCAACAACAGCCACACTTTACAACATATGTACACCGTTTCTATCCCGCCAACAACAGTCACATGTTACAACATATGTACACCGTTTCTATCCCGCCAACAACAGCCACATGTTACAACATATGTACACCGTTTCTATCCCGCCAACAACAGTCACATGTTACAACATATGTACACCGTTTCTATCCCGCCAACAACAGCCACATGTTACAACATATGTACACCGTTTCTATCCCGCCAACAACAGCCACACTTTACAACATATGTACACCGTGTCTATCCCGCCAACAACAGCCACACTTTACAACATATGTACACCGTTTCTATCCCGCCAACAACAGCCACATGTTACAACATATGTACACCGTTTCTATCCCGCCAACAACAGCAAACTTTACAACATATGTACACCGTTTCTATCCCGCCAACAACAGCCACATGTTACAATATATGTACACCGTTTCTATCCCGCCAACAACAGCCACATGTTACAACATATGTACACCGTTTCTATCCCGCCAACAACAGTCACATGTTACAACATATGTACACCGTTTCTATCCCGCCAACAACAGCCATATGGGAACAACATATGTACACCGTTTCTAACCCGCCAACAACAGCCACATGTTACAACATATGTACACCGTTTCTATCCCGCCAACAACAGCCACATTTTACAACATATTTACAGAGTTTCTATCCCGCCAACAACAGCCACATGTTACAACATATGTACACCGTTTCTATTCCGCCAACCCCAGCCACATGTTACAACATATGTACACCGTTTCTATCCCGCCAACAACAGCCACATGTTACAACATATGTACACCGTGTCTATCCCGCCAACAACAGCCACATGTTACAACATATGTACACCGTTTCTATCCCGCCAACAACAGCCACATGTTACAACATATGTACACCGTTTCTATCCCGCCAACAACAGCCACATGTTACAACATATGTACACCGTTTCTATCCCGCCAACAACAGCCACACTTTACAACATATGTACACCGTTTCTATCCCGCCAACAACAGCCACTTGTTACAACATATGTACACCGTTTCTATCCCGCCAACAACAGCCACAATTTACAACATATGTACACCGTTTCTATCACGCCAACAACAGCCACATGTTACAACATATGTACACCGTTTCTATCCCGCCAACAACAGCCACACTTTACAACATATGTACACCGTTTCTATCACACCAACAACAGCCACATGTTACAACATATGTACACCGTTTCTATCCCGCCAACAACAGCCACGTTACAACATATGTAAACTGTTTCTATCCCGCCAACAACAGCCACATGTTACAACATATGTACACCGTTTTTATCCCGCCAACAACAGCCACATGTTACAACATATGTACACCGTTTTTATCCCGCCAACAACAGCCACACTTTACAACATATGTACACCGTTTCTATCCCGCCAACAACAGTCACATGTTACAACATATGTACACCGTTTCTATCCCGCCAACAACAGCCACATGTTACAACATATGTACACCGTTTCTATCCCGCCAACAACAGCCACACTTTACAACATATGTACACCGTGTCTATCCCGCCAACAACAGCCACACTTTACAACATATGTACACCGTTTCTATCCCGCCAACAACAGCCACATGTTACAACATATGTACACCGTTTCTATCCCGCCAACAACAGCAAACTTTACAACATATGTACACCGTTTCTATCCAGCCAACAACAGCCACATGTTACAATATATGTACACCGTTTCTATCCCGCCAACAACAGCCACATGTTACAACATATGTACACCGTTTCTATCCCGCCAACAACAGTCACATGTTACAACATATGTACACCGTTTCTATCCCGCCAACAACAGCCATATGGGAACAACATATGTACACCGTTTCTATCCCGCCAACAACAGCCACATGTTACAACATATGTACACCGTTTCTATCCCGCCAACAACAGCCACATTTTACAACATATTTACACCGTTTCTATCCCGCCAACAACAGCCACATGTTAAAACATATGTACACCGTTTCTATTCCGCCAACAACAGCCACATGTTACAACATATGTACACCGTTTCTATCCCGCCAACAACAGCCACATGTTACAACATATGTACACCGTTTCTATCCCGCCAACAACAGCAAACTTTACAACATATGTACACCGTTTCTATCCCGCCAACAACAGCCACATGTTACAATATATGTACACCGTTTCTATCCCGCCAACAACAGCCACATGTTACAACATATGTACACCGTTTCTATCCCGCCAACAACAGTCACATGTTACAACATATGTACACCGTTTCTATCCCGCCAACAACAGCCATATGGGAACAACATATGTACACCGTTTCTATCCCGCCAACAACAGCCACATGTTGCAACATATGTACACCGTTTCTATCACGCCAACAACAGCCACATGTTACAACATATGTACACCGTTTCTATCCCGCCAACAACAGCCACACTTTACAACATATGTACACCGTTTCTATCACACCAACAACAGCCACATGTTACAACATATGTACACCGTTTCTATCCCGCCAACAACAGCCACGTTACAACATATGTACACTGTTTCTATCCCGCCAACAACAGCCACATGTTACAACATATGTACACCGTTTCTATCCCGCCAACAACAGCCACATGTTACAACATATGTACACCGTTTCTATCCCGCCAACAACAGCCACACTTTACAACATATGTACACCGTTTCTATCCCGCCAACAACAGTCACATGTTACAACATATGTACACCGTTTCTATCCCGCCAACAACAGCCACATTTTACAACATATGTACACCGTTTCTATCCCGCCAACAACAGCCACACTTTACAACATATGTACACCGTGTCTATCCCGCCAACAACAGCCACACTTTACAACATATGTACACCGTTTCTATCCCGCCAACAACAGCCACATGTTACAACATATGTACACCGTTTCTATCCCGCCAACAACAGCAAACTTTACAACATATGTACACCGTTTCTATCCAGCCAACAACAGCCACATGTTACAATATATGTACATCGTTTCTATCACGCCAACAACAGCCACATGTTACAACATATGTACACCGTTTCTATCCCGCCAACAACAGTCACATGTTACAACATATGTACACCGTTTCTATCCCGCCAACAACAGCCATATGGGAACAACATATGTACACCGTTTCTATCCCGCCAACAACAGCCACATGTTACAACATATGTACACCGTTTCTATCCCGCCAACAACAGCCACATTTTACAACATATTTACACCGTTTCTATCCCGCCAACAACAGCCACATGTTACAACATATGTACACCGTTTCTATTCCGCCAACAACAGCCACATGTTACAACATATGTACACCGTTTCTATCCCGCCAACAACAGCCACATGTTACAACATATGTACACCGTTTCTATCCCGCCAACAACAGCCACATGTTACAACATATGTACACCGTGTCTATCCCGCCAACAACAGCCACATGTTACAACATATGTACACCGTTTCTATCCCGCCAACAACAGCCACATGTTACAACATATGTACACCGTTTCTATCCCGCCAACAACAGCCACATGTTACAACATATGTACACCGTTTCTATCCCGCCAACAACAGCCACATGTTACAACATATTTACACCGTTTCTATCCCGCCAACAACAGCCACACTTTACAACATATGTACACCGTTTCTATCCCGCCAACAACAGCCACTTGTTACAACATATGTACACCGTTTCTATCCCGCCAACAACACCCACAATTTACAACATATGTACACCGTTTCTATCACGCCAACAACAGCCACATGTTACAACATATGTACACCGTTTCTATCCCGCCAACAACAGCCACACTTTACAACATATGTACACCGTTTCTATCACACCAACAACAGCCACATGTTACAACATATGTACACCGTTTCTATCCCGCCAACAACAGCCACGTTACATATATGTACACTGTTTCTATCCCGCCAACAACAGCCACATGTTACAACATATGTACACCGTTTCTATCCCGCCAACAACAGCCACATGTTACAACATATGTACACCGTTTCTATCCCGCCAACAACAGCCACACTTTACAACATATGTACACCGTTTCTATCCCGCCAACAACAGCCACATGTTACAACATGTGTACACCGTTTCTATCCCGCCAACAACAGCCACATGTTACAACATATGTACACCGTTTCTATTCCGCCAACAACAGCCACTTGTTACAACAGATGTACACCGTTTCTATCCCGCCAACAACAGCCACACTTTTACAACATGTGTACACTGTTTCTATCACGCCAACAACAGCCACTTGTTACAACATATGTACACCGTTTCTATCCCGCCAACAACAGTCACATGTTACAACATATGTACACCGTTTCTATCCCGCCAACAACAGCCACATGGGAACAACAAATGTTCACCGTTTCTATCCCGCCAACAACAGCCACATGTTACAACATATGTACACCGTTTCTATCCCGCCAACAACAACCACATTTTACAACATATTTACACCGTTTCTATCCCGCCAACAACAGCCACATGTTACAACATATGTACACCGTTTCTATTCCGCCAACAACAGCCACATGTTACAACATATGTACACCGTTTCTATTCCGCCAACAACAGCCACATGTTACAACATATGTACACCGTTTCTATCCCGCCAACAACAGACCACATGTTACAACAATATGTACACCGTTTCTAATTCCGCCAACAACAGCCACATGTTACAACATATGTACACCGTTTCTATTCCGCCCAACAACAGCCACATGTTACAACATATGTACAACCGTTTCTATCCCGCCAACAACAGCCACATGTTACAACATATGTAACACCGTGTCTATCCCGCCAACAACAGCCACATGTTACAACATATGTACACCGTTTCTATCCCGCCCAACAACAGCCACATGTTACAACATATGTACACCGTTTCTATCCCGCCAACAACAGCCACTTGTTACAACATATGTACACCGTTTCTATCCCGCCAACAACAGCCAACAATTAACAACATATGTACACCGTTTCTACCACGCCAACAACAGCCACATGATATCACAACATATGTACACGTTTCTACTCCGCCAACAACAGCCACACTTTTACAACATATGTACAACCATATTCCTATCACGCCAACAACAGCCACATGTTACACATATGTACACCGTTTCTATCCCGCCAACAACAGCCAACATGTCCGTTTCTATCCCGCCAACAACAGCCACACTTTACAACATATGTACACCGTTTCTATCCCGCCAACAACAGCCACATGTTACAACATATGTACACCGTTTCTATCCCGCCAACAACAGCCACATGTTACAACATATGTACACCGTGTCTATCCCGCCAACAACAGCCACATGTTACAACATATGTACACCGTTTCTATCCCGCCAACAACAGCCACATGTTACAACATATGTACACCGTTTCTATCCCGCCAACAACAGCCACTTGTTACAACATATGTACACCGTTTCTATCCCGCCAACAACAGCCACAATTTACAACATATGTACACCGTTTCTACCACGCCAACAACAGCCACATGTTACAACATATGTACACCGTTTCTATCCCGCCAACAACAGCCACACTTTACAACATATGTACACCGTTTCTATCACGCCAACAACAGCCACATGTTACAACATATGTACACCGTTTCTATCCCGCCAACAACAGCCACGTTACAACATATGTACACTGTTTCTATCCCGCCAATAACAGCCACATGTTACAACATATGTACACCGTTTCTATCCCGCCAACAACAGCCACATGTTACAACATATGTACACCGTTTCTATCCCGCCAACAACAGCCACATGTTACAACATATGTACACCGTTTCTATCCCGCCAACAACAGCCACATGTTACAACATATGTACACCGTTTCAATCCCGCCAACAACAGCCACATGTTACAACATATGTACACCGTTTCTATTCCGCCAACAACAGCCACATGTTACAACATATGTACACCGTTTCTATCCCGCCAACAACAGCCACATGTTACAACATATGTACACCGTTTCTATCCCGCCAACAACAGCCACATGTTACAACATGTGTACACCGTTTCTATCCCGCCAACAACAGCCCCATGTTACAACATATGTACACTGTTTCTATCACGCCAACAACAGCCACTTGTTACAACATATGTACACCGTTTCTATCCCGCCAACAACAGCCACACTTTACAACATATGTACACCGTTTCTATCCCGCCAATAACAGCCACTTGTTACAACATATGTATACCGTTTCTATCCCTCCAACAACAGCCACACTTTACAACATATGTACACCGTTTCTATCCCGCCAATAACAGCCACTTGTTACAACATATGTATACCGTTTCTATCCCTCCAACAACAGCCACACTTTACAACATATGTACACCGTTTCTATCCCGCCAGCAACAGCCACATGTTACAACATATGTACACCGTTTCTGTCCCGCCAACAACAGCCACACTTTACAACATATGTACACCGTTTCTATCCCGCCAACAACAGCCACACTTTACAACGTATGTACACCGTTTCTATCCCGCCAACATAGTTGTATCTTGAGTGGTACATCGCAGCGTGACAAAGCAAATGTGGAAGTGACCTTGACCCTCCAAGCAAGGGCAGATAACCTTATAATTTTTACCTTGAACTTTGGCGTTTAGGTCACTTTTCACAAACTGTATGCACTAAGCCCTTTCAAACTTTGCTTATAATTGTATCTTGAGTGGTACATTGCAACGTGACAAAGCAAATGTGGATGTGACCTTCACCATCCAAGCAAAGGGCAGATAACTTTAATTGTTACATTTACATCACTTTCTCATGAACTAGAATTATACACTAGATGTTTCAAACCTAATTTATAGATTAATCTTTGGAAGAAAACGTATTCTATTTTGACATAGTTGTTGTCTTCGGTAGTGCATATTTTTTTTGGATGCCTGGATTGCATCTGTGACCTTGACCTACTTTTTGGAGCTGATGCTTTTTAGCTCTACTGGCCAGAGGCCTTCATTTCGAACTGTATCAATTCACTTTGTAACGAATGAACCGAGTTTACACGTCGCATCGAATCAATATGTACGTCATCAAATGACTTTGCGTCGTATGGTTTGAAATTGCACACCGTATCATTTCACTTTGAACCGTATCAATTCACTTTGTAACGAATGAACCGAGTTTACACATCGCATCGAATCAATATGTACGTCATCAAATGACTTCATGTTGAATTAAATGGCCTGTCATTGAATGGTTTGTAAATATCCACATTTTGACGGTTATGGCTTCCCATAGTTTTGCCGTTATTTGGAGGGTTAGTTTCTTTAAAAATTACCCGCAGTAGTGGTGCTATCTGTTCACGAAGTTCATGTAAGACATTGCGTTTTATCTAGTAAAGGTCCTGCAGCCTTGCTAGTGTTATTAAACGTCTTTCGTTCATTTTAAAATACCGTTAAGGGAAACGTCTATGTTCAACATGGTTAGAGTGGTTGGAGTAATGGTGTCGGGGTGGTGGAAGGGTGTGGGTGGGGTGGGGGCGGGAAGAATATTGGTGGTTGTTAATGTTTATCTGGAAAATTTGGGCTAGACTTAGTGGGAAATTGGGCGTGAACTCTGACTAAAACTGTTTATTTAGAGTATCTGCATTATCCTTGGTTTCAGTGACTATCTTCCCGTTTGAATGGAGTGGCGCGAATCATTGGTTCTCCCGCCTTCCTCATGTTTCTCTATATACCGTGCCGCCCGACGCTGGACCATGTTTACCTTCTTGATGTGATCTTGGGTGTGAGGACTCCAAATGGTAGAATAGTACTCTAGGATAGGGTTTATACAGGGACGGATACAGGATTTGAGATTAGGTGGAGCGGGCGCAGCTTACAAATAAATAAATTGACAAGCAAAATCTCACACACAAACACCCTTTTTTCAGTTTGGGTGTATTGTAGGGGTGAGGGCGCAACTTTTAAAAACGCAAACTGCTGGCCACCAAAAATCAACATCATCAAAACTACCCTTTTTACATATGAAATTTCATTACTTTTCAGATATTTTGTCCCTGGATCCGCCCCTGTTAAATAAATCTAAAATAATTATTTCAACTTTTAAATTATCTAATACTCATCACACCATTGCCATAGATCTATTTATGTTTTATTTTGAGCACCCTGTAGCTTACCTATTCCACCGGGGAATACCTGGTACCTCTATTGTACTTCGCCTTCTACATAAAAATAAGGGACCAGTTAACCGGAAGTATGGTCACCCCGTGCACGAGTTTTCGCTCGCTGGAAACAGAATGCGGAGAACGAGCATTTTACTAATTTACATAGCACACACAACCTTTTCATGATGCGATTTGGCCGGATAAAGATACAAGTTCAAGAACACGGGTACATTCTTATAATAGGTAAATGTTTTGTTTATAAAATACTATATCATCCAAGATCGTCAACAACGGAAAATGGCGGCACAATTCGTAGTCATTGTGCAAGAGGGTAAATTGGCGCAGATTTTTTTGTTTACATGACACGGCCAAGATTGACATTTTCAAGAATGTGTCACTAAATAAACCATTAGTGTGTTTTTGGACATTGAAAATGTTCAGTAATTGCACAGACCTAATTATTAATATGTCTGGTAATTGCCACAGGCAGACGGCGCGTACCCTACCCCGCCCACACCCTACCCCCCCTCTACTACCCCCCCTCTACTACCCCCTCCCCCTCTCTACTACTCCCTTCCCACCTGTTTCTCTACTACCCCCCTTAAATATGTTTTCAATAAACTGTTCTACTTGGTTTTCAATGAAAAAAAAAATTAAAAAAATACATACTCTCTATACCATATAAAGGTCTCTGACTCTTTAATAAAAACTGATAAAAACAGCTATAGACCTCGCTTAAAGCCTTGCTGTGCTTGTATTTTTGGTCACAGCATCGTCATTCCGATTCGAATCAATAGGGTACATATTATAACAAATAGCCACAACACTGATTTCTTCAATGTGTACTTTATATCGCATCAGCGAAACGTTAAACACGTTTGAAAGTAGGTCGACTTCGATCTGACCTAAGCAATGCATTTTCTATGTACATGGTAGGGTAGTGGGAAATATCTATCTGCGACGACTCTCGCATAAATATGCAACGTGATCGTTGAAAGAAAACCGTTTAACAACACTCACCGGTACGAAGAACTTCCAGGAGTAATCACAGACGCTGTAATCGAGTTCTTTCACAAACCGTTATTTGTTTTTAGTTTCGATTCACCATGTTGAAAATACGTCACCCGGATTGGTCCAGTCTCATTTCCGGTCGCCTTGTACCCAGCTTCATATCGTAAGTATAAAGGTAACAAGGAAACCAGTAATTTAATTCAACATGGTGAATCGAAACTAAAAACAAATAACGGTTTGTGAAAGAACTCGATTACAGCGTCTGTGATTACTCCTGGAAGTTCTTCGTACCGGTGAGTGTTGTTAAACGGTTTTCTTTCAACGATCACGTTGCATATTTATGCGAGAGTCGTCGCAGATAGATATTTCCCACTACCCTACCATGTACATAGAAAATGCATTGCTTAGGTCAGATCGAAGTCGACCTACTTTCAAACGTGTTTAACGTTTCGCTGATGCGATATAAAGTACACATTGAAGAAATCAGTGTTGTGGCTATTTGTTATAATATGTACCCTATTGATTCGAATCGGAATGACGATGCTGTGACCAAAAATACAAGCACAGCAAGGCTTTAAGCGAGGTCTATAGCTGTTTTTATCAGTTTTTATTAAAGAGTCGGAGACCTTTATATGGTATAGAGAGTATGTATTTTTTTTTTTTTTTTCATTGAAAACCAAGTAGAACAGTTTATTGAAAACATATTTAAGGGGGGTAGTAGAGAAACAGGTGGGAAGGGAGTAGTAGAGAGGGGGAGGGGGTAGTAGAGGGGGGTAGGGTGTGGGCGGGGTAGGGTACGCGCCGTCTGCCTGTGGTAATTGCTGTGAAGTAAGAACTGGTAATAGCTGCCAGGCCAGAAGAAGGAAGAAGCCAGAGACAAACAAACACACACACAAAAATACGCACCGAGGCAGACATTTTAAATGGGTACGGGGGTCCAAGGGATCTTTACCCTAGGAATTTTCATTCCCTGTTTATGGAACTTTTCCACCAGGCCCCTTTCCCAAAACTGGTAAAAATCCCCTTCTATTAATTTGTATGAATCGCTAGAGATTTTGCAAGGTCCAAAACTTAAAGGGACACAGGCCAATCTTGATTTGTTTGAAACGCGTGGGAGCCCATTAGTTTTAAGCTCACCTGAGCACTTCGTGCTCAAAGATCGCCCTTTGTCTGTAGTCCGTGCGTCTGTCCGTCCATCCACAATTGCTTCAAACGTCTTCTCCTCTGAAACCGCTTGGCCAGTTTTGATGAAGCTTCTCAAGATTATTCAACTGATGGAAATACATGCAGATGCAACCGAAAGAAAAAAAGCTGGAAAACTTTAAAAATCTTCTCTAACTTCTCTAAAACTACTGGCTTGATTTAAAAATACTTTCACAGAAATGATGTTTGGAATGACCCTTTACCAAGATTGTTCAAGACGGGTTGATTCGTTAAAAAACATGGCCGCCAGGAAGCGGGGCTTATTTTTGCTATATTTCTATATGAAAAAATTAAAAAATCTTCTTGTCTGAAACCGCTTGATGGATTTCAAAATAATTTCACAGAAATGATGTTTGGGTGACACTCTACCAAGTTTGTTCAAGCCGGGTTGATTCGTCAAAAAAACTTGGCTGCCAGGGGCGGGGCTTATTTTTGCTATAACTTAAAGGGACACCATGGACACTGTCCGTAACTTTTAGCTTATAAAACACACACTAATTATGTTTGCAAACATTACACACCAAACATTACTGAATATTTACTAATTAAAGCAGGATTATTTGATGGAATTCAGTCGCGGTACAAAAAAAAGAGAATCCATTTCGGGCGTTTGAACTCGCAGCCCAAACTAAAATTACACTCGCGGTAATAATAGTGAACGTTAAGTGGTCGACCTAGCTCTTAACTGAGCTAAGCGGGCTATACATATTACGCGGTAAATACTATGGTGAAAACCTAATGCGCTAATGGAAGTTAGTGATCGCAGAAAAGGTAAATACAGGGGGTCCCACTTTATTTACAAATAATAATTTAAGCTTTTTTTTCCCAAACTCACGAATGTATTACTACAGACATCTTGGTGTCTATGCTCATGTTTTCATGTATATATTTCATTGAATAAAAGACAGACAGTTATTTGGTTATGCTCAATATCTGCTTACTTACGGACAGTGTCCCTTTAAAACAATTCTTGTCTAAAACCGCTTGATGGATTGCAAATCATTTCACAGAAATGATGTTTGGGTGACCCTCTACCAAGATTGTGCAAGCAGGGTTAATTCTTTAAAAAAAAAAATGGCAGCTATATGTGGCGGGGCTAATGTTTTGCTATATTTCTATATGGAAAACTTAAAAAATCTTCTTGTCTGAAACAGCTTGATGGATTTCAAAATAATTTCATAGAAATGATGTTTGGGTGATACTTTACCAAGATTGTTCAAGCCAGGTTGATTCGTCAAAAATCATGGCCGCCAGGGGAGGGGCAGTTTCCCTATATAACTATACCAGAAAACGTTTAAAAATCTTCTTGTCTGAAACTACTTGTCCCATTACAAAACAATTTCACAAAAGTCATGTTTGGGTTGGCCTCTTCCAAGATTGTTCAAGTCGGGTTGATTCATAAAAAACATTGCCGTCAGTGGGCGGGGCTTATATTTGCTATATGGAAAAGTTAAAAAATTGTCTCTCTGAAACCGCTTGGTGGATTTCAAAATAATTTCACAGAAATGATGTTTTGGTGACACTCTACCAAGATTGTTCATTCTTCAAAAATTATGGCTGCCAGGAGGCGAGGCCAATTTTTGCTAAATTTCTATATTTAAACTTAAGAAATCTTCTTGTCTGAAACTGCTTTATGGTTTCACAGAAATGATGTTTGGGTGACCTACCAAGTTTGTTCAAACTGGGTAGATTCATCAAAACATGTAGCCGCCAGTGGGCGGGCAGTTTCCCTATATAACTATTGAAACTTTCACCAAAGTTTTGTTAATGCTATCATCATAATAGATTTGGTAATATAAAATCTTTTTTGCATCAATGCATACAACTGAGCTGAAACTGACACCCTGTTGTGTTTTAGCTCACCTGAGCATACAGTGCTCAAGTGTGACTGTGTGATTAAAAATAGCGTCAAGTATGTTGACTCCATAAAAAAAACATGGCTGCCAGGGATTTCTTGTATCTTTATTGAAAAAACTACAGTCCTGTTGATTTGATTTTTGAGTGACACTCAACAAAGATTGCTCAAAACATGACTGCCCTCAGGTGAGCGATTTAGGGCCATGATTGCCCTCTTGTTTAAAATAACGTCCTTATTTGCAATCATTAATTATTCGAATAGTTCTAAGCACATTTTTTTACATATATATTTCTTTTGATAATATTGCACCAATAATATATCTACGAGTAAACATATTGGAAGAATAACGAAGAAATCTTTTATTTACTTAGAATAGAATATAATATTTATTTATTTCAATCATGGGCCATTTCTGGCATTACAATCACATTATATAACATGTAAACAAAGCATATAAAGAAACTAAGACTTGATTTTGAATAAATGAAACACAAATAACTAAAGATTTATAATTTAATAAAGATTATACTAAAAAGGAAACCAATAACTATTCACTACCCTCCGTTGGTTGTAATTTTAATGTAAGGGAGACAACTCAATACGCTCAAATAGTTAAATAATGATTTGCCTCCACTTACATTGAATTATAGAATATTAAAAGTCAATTTATGAGGCAGGATTGATACTAGGATAAATTCATAACTTTCACATCTGGTCAACTTCCGGTAGGTCGAGATCATTCAGTAGGTGAAAATAAAGGGTTTTACTCAGACTTTATCCTCAATCTCTATATGAAAAATGAAAATATTAGACCATGATTTAAATTAAATGTATCCATACTGGTGTTTTAAAATCAGACAACACCAAAAGAAGATACATAGGTGTACTCAAAAAACAAAGCTTTTAATATAATTATCACTACAAACTAGTTTTCTAAAGGGCTAAAGTCAGTTGAGCACCAACGATAAACATTGAGTATACCCCCTACCAGAATGAGGAGGTCGAGATCATTCAGTAGGTGAAAATAAAGGGGTTTACTCAGACTTTATCCTCAATCTCTATATGAAAAATGAAAATATTAGACCATGATTTAAATTAAATGTATCCATACTGGTGTTTTAAAATCAGACAACACCAAAAGAAGATACATAGATGTACTCAAAAAACAAAGCTTTTAATATAATTATCACTACAAACTAGTTTTCTAAAGGGCTAAAGTCAGTTGAGCACCAACGATAAACATCGAGTTTACCCCCTACCAGAATGAGGAGGTCGTTTAATTTATCTGCATCCCCCCCCTGCCCCCCATCCCCACTCAAAACTCGATTTTTAATTATTATTATTTTTTACATATCTTTATGTTGTTTTGGTGAATTCTTACATAGATTCTTACACATATATGTTGCCCTCATCACCCCCACTCCCCACACCACCTATACCCGCTTCTCCCCCACCCCTACCCCGCACCCCACTAGATTTTTTATTTTTTATGCCCCCGAAGGATGGCATATAGTAGTCGCACTGTCTGTCCGTTTGCGTGTACAATCGTGTCCGCTTCATAACTCTGACAATAATGGACGGATTTTCAAATAACTTCGCACAATTGCTCACCACAACAAGACGACAAAACCAGGTCCGTGGCTCCAAAGTCAAGGTCACACTTAGAGATCAAAGGTCAAAATACGTACGTCTGTACAATCGTGTCCGCATCATAACTCTGACAATTTTCAAATAACTTTGCATAATTGCTCACCACAATACGTCGTGTCGCGCACAATATTTTTTTTTATTGATTTTAATTTTTTTTTATTGATTTTTTGAATTTTATTTAATTTTTATGCCCCCGAAGGGTGGCAAATGGTAGTTGCACTGTCTGTCCGTTTGTCGGTACAATCGTGTCCGCTTCATAACTGACAATAATGGATGGATTTTCAAATAACTTTGCACAATTGTCGCGCACAAAAACCAGGTCCGTGGCTCCAAAGTCAAGGTCACATTTAGAGGTCAAAGGTTAAATTATTTTGTTTACTTCGCACAATTGTCGCGCACAAAAACCAGGTCTGTGGCTCCAAAGTCATGGTCACACTTAGAGGTCAAAGGTTGAATTTTTTTTTTTATATTTGATTATTTTAATATTTTTATGCCCCAGATTATTTTTTTTCGGGGGCATATTATAATCGCACCATCTGTCTGTCCGTCCGTCCGTCTGTCCGGGTTCTGTCTGTCATTCCGAAGTTCGTGTCCGGACCGTAACTTCACAACCCCTGCAGGGATTTTTAAATAACTTGGCACAAGTGATTACCATAACAAGACGATGTGTCCCCTGCAAAACCCAGGTCCGTACCTCAAAGGTCAAGGTCACACTTGAAGTTCATAGGTCAAAAACAGGTACGCAATTTTGTGTCCGGACCGTAACTTCACAACCTCTGCAGGGATTTTTAAATAACTTGGCACAAGTGATCACCATAACAAGACGATGTGTCCCCCGCAAAACCCAGGTCCCTACCACAAAGGTCAAGGTCACACTTGAAGTTCATAAGTCAAAAACAGGTACGCAATTTCGTGTCCGGACCGTAACTTCACAACCCCTTAAGGGATTTTTAAATAACTTGGCACAAGTGATCACCATAACAAGACAATGTGTCCCCAGCAAAACCCAGGTCCGTACCTCAAAGGTCAAGGTCAAACTTGAAGTTCATAGGTCAAAAACAGGTACGCAATTTCGTGTCCGGACCGTAACTTCACAACCCCTGCAGGGATTTTTAAATAACTTGGCACAAGTGATCACCATAACAAGACGATGTGTCCCCCGCAAAACCCAGGTCCGTACCTCAATGGTCAAGGTCACACTTGAAGTTCATAGGTCAAAAACAGGTACGCAATTTCGTGTCCGGACCTTAACTTCACAACCCCTGCAGGGATTTTTAAATAACTTGGCACAAGTGATCACCATAACAAGACGATGTGTCCCCCGCAAAACCCAGGGCCATACCTCAAAGGTCAAGGTCACACTTGAAGTTCATAGGTCAAAAACAGGTATGCAAGTTCGTGTACGGACTGTAACGTCACAACCCCTGCAGGGATTTTTAAATAACTTGGCACAAGTGATCACCATAACAAGACGATGTGTCACACGCAAAACCCAGATCCGTACATCAAAGGTCAAGGTTACACTTGAAGTTTATAGGTAAAAAACCGGTACGTAATTTCGTGTCCGGACCGTAACGTCGCAACCCCTGCAGGTATTTTTAAATTACTTGGCACAAGTGATCACCATAACAAGACGATGTGTCACACGCAAAAACCAGATCCGTACATCAAAGGTCAAGGTTACACTTGAAGTTTATAGGTAAAAAACCGGTACGTAATTTCGTGTCCGGACCGTAACGTCGCAACCCCTGCAGGTATTTTTAAATTACTTGGCAGAAGTGATCACCATAACATGATGCTGTGTCGCGCGCAAAACCCAGGTCCGTACCTCAAAGGTCAAGGTCACACTTGCAGTTCATAGGTGAAAAACAAATATGCTATTTCGTGTCCGGACCGTAACACAACTCCTGCAGGGATTTTCAAATAACTTGGCACAAGTGATCACCATAACAAGACGATGTGTCGCGCACAAAACCCAGTCGTCAAGGTCACACTTGGGAGGTCAAAAGTCAAATTGTGTCCGGTCAATAACTCTGGCATTCATGAACGGATTTTTAAAATAACTTGGCACAAGTGCTCACCACAACAAGAAGATGTGTCGCGCACAAAATCCAGGTCTGTGGCTCCAAGGTCAAGGTCACATTTAGAGGTCAAAGGTCAAATTGTGTCCTGTCAAAAACTTTTGCATGCCTGGACGGATTTTCAAATAACTTGGCACAAGTGCTCACCACAACCAAATGAGGTGTCGTGCACAAATCAGGTCCATGGCTCCGAGGTCAAGGTCATACTTAGAGGTCAAAGGACACTTCGGGGGCATTTATCACTTACAGTTATATTTCTTGTTATTTATTTTTTAATTTTAATTTTTAGCTCTACTGATCAGAGATCAGCAGAGCTTATGCCGTGGTGCGGCGTCCGTCGTCCGTCCGTTAACTTTTATTTGTAGCGACTACTCCTCTGAAACTACTGGATGGATATTCATAAAACTTTACAGAAATGTTGCCCATGAAGTCTAGTTGATCCTAGCAAAAATTCATATTGATGTGAAATCCAAGATGGCCGCCAAAGCTAAAAATAATTTTTTTCTGTCCGTCCGTCCGTTAACTTTTATTTGTAGCGACTATTCCTCTGAAACTACTGGATGGATATTCATGAAACTTTACAGAAATGTTGCCCATGAAGTCTAGTTGATCCTAGCAAAAATTCATGTTGATGTGAAATCCAAGATGGCCGCCAAAGCTAAAAATAGATTTTTTAAATTCAAGTTTGTAGCGACTACTTCTTGAAAACTATAAGTGATATTGATATGGGACTTTTTCTAAAATGATCAGCATGACATGATGTTGGTCCTTGTCGAAAATCGTTTTGATTTGACGTTAAACATGGCTGCCAGCGGCCATCTTTGTTTACATAGAGTTATATAATGAAAACTTAGAGTTATATAATGAAAACGTGTAGCGACTACTCCTCTGAAACTACTTGACGGATTTTCATGAAACTTCACAGGAATGTTGCTCTTGATGTCTAAATGATCTTAGCAAAATTTCAGGTCGGCCGGAAATTCAAGATGGCCGCCACGGCTAAAAATAAATTTTCAAAATACAAGTTTGTAGCGACTACTTCTTGAAAACTATAAGTGATATTGATATGGGACTTTTTCTAAAATGATCAGCATGACATGATGTTGGTCCTTATCAAAAATAGTTTTGATTCGACGTTAAACGTGGCTGCCAGCGGCCATCTTTGTTTACATAGAGTTATATAGTAAAAACTTGTAGCGACTACTCCTCTGAAACTACTTGGCGGATTTTCATGAAACTTTACAGGAATGTTGCTCTTAATGTCTAATTGATCCTAGCAAAATTTCAGGTCGGCCGGAAATTCAAGATGGCCGCCATGGCTAAAAATAGATTTTCAAAATACAAGTTTGTAGCGACTACTTCTTGAAAACTATAAGTGATATTGATATGGGACTTTTTCTTAAATGATCAGCATGACATGATGGTTATCCGAGTCGAACATTATTTTGATTCGACATTAAACATGGCTGCCAGTGGCCATCTTTGTTTACATAGAGTTATATAATGAAAACTTGTAGCGACTACTCCTCTGAAACTATTTGACGGATTTTCATGAAACTTCACAGAAATGTTGCTCTTGATGTCTTATTGATCCTAGCAAAATTTCAGGTCGGCTGTAAATTCAAGATGGCCGCCATGGCTAAAAATAGATTTTCAAAATGCAAGTTTGTAGCGACTACTTCTTGAAAACTATAAGTGATATTGATATGGGACTTTTTCTAAGATGATCAGCATTACATGATGTTGGTCCTTGTCAAAAATCATTTTGATTAGATGTAAACATGGCTGTCAGCGGCCATCTTTGTTTACATAGAATTATATAATGAAAACTTGTAGCGACTACTCCTCTGAAACTTCTTGACGGATTTTCATGAACTTCACAGGAATGTTGCTCTTGATGTCTAATTGATCCTAGCAAAATATCAGGTCGGCCGGAAATTCAAGATGGCCGCCACGGCTAAAAATAATTTTCCTAAAAACAAGTTTGTAGCGACTCCTTCCTGAAATCAAAATCAATCAGTAGAGCTTCAAGGTCATTGACCTCTTGTTTTTATTTGTTTTTAATTTTTATTTTTTTTATTTTTTTATAATTTTTTTTTTATTTTAATATATATATATTTTTTTTTCATTTCAATTTTTTTTTTTTAATTTTTATTATTTTTTTTTTTTTTTTTTATTAATATATTTTTTGATATTTTTTTTATTTTATTTTTTTTTTATATATTTCTTTTTTATATATATATATATATATATTTTTTTTTTTAAATTTTTTTTAAATTTTTTTTTAATTTTTTATTTTTTTTATTTTTTTTAAATATATCTGTTAGTTTCATATTGCTCCAAGGTCACGGTCACACTTACAGGTCACTTCGGGGGCATTTGTCTCTTACTATGACATTTCTTGTTTTAACATATTTCTGTGTAGTTTTGGTCAATTCTTACACATAGCTATGTTGCGCTCTCAACCCCACCCCACATTGTTTTAGCCTTGTTTTCTGATGGTATATACTAGCTATATAATTTATTATTCTCTGAAAAATCGAATAGTCGAGCTGCGCTGTTCTCCGACAGCTGTTGTTATATAGTATTTTTATATCAGTGTTTTAATTACAGACTTCAGCATTTGTAACAGTCAGAAATTCAGCATAAAAGCGAGTTTTCCTGGAAGTCCGGATGTGTTTGATAGCCAGTAGCCTTTCTACCAGCTCTTCTGTGGAGCAAGAATTAAATGGTGAGCAGAGCTTTTAATCACCTGTGGGACTAGAATTTGATGACAACCTGACCCTTTGATCCTCACACAGTCGTAGCAAATCAGAGGTATGTTGGAACTTCCCTGTATTTTCGAATGAATTTACTGTATCATTATACCCCCACAAACGATGTTTGGGGGTGTATATAGGAGTGAGCTTGTCAGTCTGTCTGTCTGTCTGTCAGTCGGTCGGTCTGTTGGTTTCCGGACGATAACTCATGAAAGGGTTGATGGATTTAAATAATATTTGGTACATGGGTATAACACCATAAAATACAAGTCAAATTCGACTTTGGTTACAAACCACCAATTTTTGATGGAGTTATGGCCCGTTTTCAACTTAGAATTTGCCCAAAAAATGGTTTCCGGACGATAACTCATGAAAGAGTCGACGGATTTGAATAATTTTTGGTACACAGGTTTAAGACCATAAAATACAGGTTAAGTTCGACTTTGGTTACAAACCACTAATTTTTGACGGAGTTATGGCCCCTTTTCCTCTTAGAATTTGCCCAAAAAACGGTTTCCGGTCGATAACTCATGAAGGGGTCCACAGGTTTAAGACCATAAAATACATGTCAAGTTTGACTTTGGTTACAAACCACCAATTTTTGATGGAGTTATGGCCCCTTTTCAACTTAGAGTTTGCCCAAAAAACGGTGTCCGGACGATAACTCATGAAAGGGTCGACGGATTTAAATAATATGGTACACGGGTATAACACCATAAAATACAAGTCAAGTTTGACTTTGGTTACAAACCACCAATTTTTGACAGAGCTATGGTCCCTTTTCAACTTAGAATTCGGACGATAACTCATGAAAGGGTCGATGGATTTAAATAATTTTTGGTACACGGGTTTAAGACCATAAAATACAAGTGAAGTTCGACTTTGGTTACAAACCACCAATTTTTGACGGAGTTATGGCCCCTTTTCAACTTAGAATTTGCCCAAAAATCGGTGTTCGGACGATAACTCATGAAAGGGTCGACGGATTTAAATAATTTTTGGTACACGGGTTTAAGACCATAAATACAGGTCAAGTTCGACTTTGGTTACAAACCACCAATTTTTGATGGAGTTATGGCCCCTTTTCAACTTAGAATTTGCCAAAAAAATGCTACAATTTACTCTGAGGAACCTGCTAATTTGGGTTTGTATTAAATTTAAACAATTTATAATGCATCCTCTCAATGACCATGTCTCTTTTTATTACACTTATACATCTTTGACTTGAACGGTGTAACACGCAAAGTTTTGTTAGTCTTCTTCCCTGATCACTAACAATATTGAAAACTCTCCCTCTCCTCTCCTCTCCTGCCACTCTCTCTCTCTCATTATTTTTTTTCCTGTTTATTTCATATTTTGTAGTTTAAAATAATTTGTTTGCCATTGTCTAAATTGTATGAATATTTTGTAGCGGGAGGGCCGGATTTCTAATGTTGTAATAACTTGTGGCCCTACCATTGTTTTCCTGTGGTTGCCATGTTTATGTGACAAGGCGGTATTGTGGGGGTATTAATCACTTTCAGTGATAATTCTAGTTTTTTACAACTTTGCTAATTAAGCCTTAAATGAATTAAATAACTAACATACAAAGCTAAATGGCACCATTTGATGCCTGCAATATACAGCCAATCAAAACCTCCAAGTTAGTTCCTGCTAAATGGTAAAGTTGGTAAGCAGGAGTAAATAATGATATATTTAAATTTTAAGTGATTAGTAAGGTAAGTGAATAGAAGCAAACATTCACGGACAAATTTCTATCGAAAAATAATGGAAAAAAAATATATGCATACATGTGATTACCATATTTCTTTTGTTTGGTAAATGCAGGGAGTAAGTATACAGGGAGAAGAAACGGCTTCAAAATGCTCTAGTTTATCGATTTATGTTGTCGCGCTAGAACGCCGCCATTTACTATTTTATTGATACAGGTAAATCGATCGTAAGCGCGTTACATGTGAAAAGTTGGGTAGTTTTTACAGCCTCTTTTTTACGGCTTTCTGTCTTAATCAACATCACGAAATTACCTTCTTGACAAAGATAAATATGTCTACTATTCACTTTTTGTTATTATTAATGCCTAATATAACCCATATTTCGTATCTCGTTTGCAATAGCTCCACACCATTTTTAATTTTCAGCTGATATCTCAAAAGGCACATTTCATCACCTCTTTTTAGGCTTTGTCTTATAATCACCACCTTGAAATTACCTTTTTGACAAAGATAAATATGTCTACTATTCACTTCTAAATAACCGGTAGTCTCGTATCTCGTTTGCAATAGCTATACACTGTCACCATTTTTGATTTGGCGCAGAGTGGCGCCATCTTTGTTACACGGAACCGTCTGGTAAAATGTGCTTTTATACATGCAAACAAATACACGCTCTGTATCAGAGGACACAATGTGAATAAATAATACTTATGTTTACATTTCGCACCTTTAGTGTAATAATTTATAAGAATTGAGTGAGTGACAACCTGGATTTGACCTGGATCATAGCCTGGGCTTAAAGTGGTGTGAAACTGTAATTTGCAAACAGTTTATTGGCTTAATTGATCTTATCAAAGGATTAGCAGCACACTTATAAAGTCTTTAATGATGTCTGTAATTAAACAGGTTCAATACCACTTGAAACAAATTGCCGGTGTCATTTATTTAGAAGTTGAAAATGAATGTTTGTTAAAAGTGACGCAGTAATTACCGGATAGTGAAAACGAAAGTAAACTTTGTTGGTGTGAATGTGGTGAGTATGTATGATTTAATTAAAACAATGAATTTTATAAAGATTTGTTATTCAAAAGGAGTTTCGTGATTGACGTACGTTGCTTTAGTTCAATGTTTGTATGTTTGATTTCAAAAATAAAGGGTTGATTGATGTTGGTTGCTTTTGTTCCATGTTTGTACATTGTCTTTGACAAACACAAAAGTTGGAAATGTTCTTTGTTTTGTGTTTTTGTCTCGCCTTTTCGAAGAAAAAAAGAGAAATAGATGTTGCTTTTCCGGCGGCGGCGTCAACATTCAACTTTTGCATTTAGGTCACTTTTTCACAAACTGCATGCACTAGACCTTTCAAACTTTGCTTATAGTTGTATCTTGGGTGGTACATGGCAACGTGACAAAGCAAATGTGGAAGTGACCTTGACTCTGCTAGCAAAGGGCAGATAACTTAATAATTTTTAGGTTCAACTTTTGCGTTTAGGTCACTTTTTCACAAACTGTATGCACTAGACCTTTAAAACTTTGCTTATAGTTGTATCTTGAGTGGTACATCGCAACGTGACAAAGCAAATGTGAAAGTGACCTTGACCCTCCAAGCAAGGGCAGATAAACTTATAATTTTTACTTTCAACTTTGGCGTTTAGGTCACTTTTTCACAAACTGTATGCACTAAGACCTTTCAAACTTTGCTTATAGTTGTATCTTGAGTGGTACATTGCAACGTGACAAAGCAAATGTGGATGTGACCTTCACCATCCAAGCAAAGGTCAGATAACTTTAATTGTTACATTTACATCACTTTCTCGTGAACTAGATGTTTAGACCTAATTTATAGCTTAATCTTTGGAAGAAAACATATTCTGTTTTGACATAGTTGTGTCTTCGGTACTGCATCTTTTTTTTGGATGCCTGGATTTCATCTATGACCTTGACTTACTTTTTGGAGCTGACGATTTTTAGCTCTACTGGCCAAAGGCCTTCATTTTTCATCCGATCTTTACCAAACTTTACCAGATTGTTAATATCAATGAAAGCTCGCACAAGTTCAAAAACCAGCCAGATCGGACCAATATGTTATGAGCGGAGTTATGGCCCTTGATTTAGTTAAAAATGCTATATTTTGCCTCGTTAATACAATAGGGCTTTCATTTTTCATCTCATCTTTCTTTAATAGCCTGTACGCACGTGCGTCAGTGCGTATGCCCAGGTACGCCCCTGTATACAGCGTGGGCTTTGTGTGTCACTTGGCTAATATCTGCGCAAAGGATGGGATCAAGTCGCTGCCTCTAGCGATTGAAGACCTGCTGATTGACGTGTACTTTCACTTCTTCCACAGTGCCAAGCACAAGGATCAGTATAAGGAAATCCTGGAATTCACTGACACATAAAGCTACAAGATCGTGAAGGACTGTAGCACCCGCTGGCTTAGTCTACAGAGCTGCATCAGCCGCTTTCTCCAGCAGTGGCCAGCCCTGAAGAGTTACTTTGACAGCCATGTAGAAAGAGACGAGACAGGAGGTGTCCAGAGATGTAGAGATCGACTTGTTGACCATGAAATGCATCTGTACTACTACTTCCTACAGTACATCCTCCCAGTGCTGAATGAGTTCAACACATTCCAGGCTGGTACAGCTATGATTGGTCACCTGCACAGCGAGGTGTACCGACTTCTTCGAAGACTGATGGGAAAACTGGTGAAGACCAAAGTCATAGCTGGGAAGTCAGATGTCACACAGGTCGACTACATGGATGCTGACAACCAACATGATGAGGACACCATTGCAGTCGGGATCCAGACCAGAGGGTACATCAAGGACAATCTAGACGAGATCTCACCTGAAACAGTTGCCAATCTTAAGGAAACTTAAGTTACTGTCTTTATTGTTTTTTGTTTTTTTTAACTTAAGATAAAGTAATGGTTTACTATAAAAGAACTGTAGTTAACAAGTGTAAGTATTCTTTCTAAAACAAAACATTTCAATTTCATTATAAATGTTTATTATATTTGTTTCCAGATACACAAGGACATTCTATACAGTCATTACTGCGATGATGATCAAGCGGTTATCTTTCCATGACAACACCCTGTGAGCCCTGGCTTTCCTGTGCTCTGATACTAGGCAAAAGGTCCCTGTTGTAGAAGGTATGTATCTATCAATGAACATATAGTAGTCATAGAAATAATGATAGAAATAAAAGAAACGGTTTCATAAGGAAATTCTGAACATAAATTATTATTAAATTAAATACAATAAAGTGTGTTCAATCATCTTGGCAGCACAATTTGTTTCAAATGTTGATGAATTGTTGTTTTTTTTCAGTGGTCAAATTGTGCCAGACCAGATATTTCCACCAGTAAGGCAGAGGAAGAGGCAGACGAGTACATGTCTCCAGCATCAGACCTCCCCAGCTACGACCCAGAGATCACAGCACTGGACTCCGTCTGTGATATGTCCATGAGGAAGCTGCCCAGTTGCAGTATGCAGTATTGTCTGAGGTGGCCATCTCTTGCCTCAGCATAGCTCACTCGAACGCAGATGCAGAGAGAAGCTTCAGCATGCTAAGGAAGATCCAGTCAGACAGCCATGGCAACCTCAGTGCAGCCTCTGTTCACATCCTCCTCAGTGTGAAAATAAATAATACAGCCATATGCTATGAATATAGACCAAGCAGTGAACTTGTGAGGAAGTGTAAGGGTGTGTGCAACTAAGTTCATGACAGTTAGTGGAAGTTCACTGTTTTAAAGTTAGGGCTGTGAGTGTGTTCAAGAGATGACACTTATATTTATAGTGTTACATGTTTATCATTGGTTATTAAATAAAATATTGTTAAAAATTTGTTTTTATTCATTCTTGTTATCTCCCCTGAAATCACTGAAGAAACTTGTTTAAAAGTGTATTTTTAGGTATTCTTTGATATATTTGTATTTTGAGTACAACTGCTTTTGTTAACCAAGTTTTTCTTGGAAAACTCTGGTATTAGAATGGGGTATGTCGTTTTGCAGGCGGGTGTGCGTGTGTGCATTTGGGCGGGAATGAGATATTACAATGAAACTTGCTATGTAGGTAGCTTATATCAAAAGGAAGTTTGGGATTGCACTTGGAATGAGATATTGGAACGAAACTTGCTGTGTATATAATATGGAAAGAAAGTTTGGGATTGCATTTGGGGTCACTGGGGTCAAGGTCACTGTTACTAAAAATAGTAAAACAGTTTCCGCTCAATAACTTTTGTTAGGAATGAGTTATTGCTATGAAACTTGCAGGGTAGGTAGCTTATATGGAAAGGAAGCTTGGGATTTCATTTGGGCTCATAGGGGTCAAGGTCAAGGTCACTTTACTAAAAATAGGAAAACAGTTTCTGCTCAATAACTTTCATTAGGAATTAGGTATTGCGATGAAACTTGCAGGGTAGGTAGCTTATATCAAAAAGAAGTTCGGGATTGCATGTGGGGTCACTGGGGAGAGGTCACTGTTATAATTATCTCTGCTCAATAACTTTAGTTGGGATGAGATATTGGAACAAAACTTGCTGTGTACCTTATATGAAAGAGAAGCTTGGGACTGCATTTGGGTGTCACTGTTGTCAAGATCAAGGTCACTTACTTAAAATATGAAAAACATTTCTACTCAATTAACTTAGGAATGAGATATTTCAATGAAACATATTTGCCTTGCTTTCAAATCTTTTCTCTCTTTACAGTCCTCATTTACTGTGTATGCATTTGATTCACATGTCATTCTAATAATTCTGTATTGTACACTGTTGATATCACTTTAAATAATACAAGAACTTTAACAACATCATTTATGTAATGGCTGTTATTTTGTAGATTTTTTTTTGTTAATTTTCATCTTACTGGTCCAGTAGTGTAATAGCATTTCAAATTGAAAATCTGGGTATCGTGAAATTTCCACGTTTATTGTTATACATTTTATACGGTATTTTTATATTTTTTAATGTTTTGTTTATAGATCTCAGCATTGTAAACAGTTGGCAATTCATCATGAAAGCGAGTGCTTTTCTGGAAGTCCTTGCCTTTCAACCTCTTCTGTGGAGCAAGAATAGATGGAGGCCAGAGAGTTTTAATCTTTCCTGTGGGACTAGAGAACAACCGGCCACTTGAACCTCAGTCATAGTGAAACGGAGGTATGTTAGAACTTCCCTGTGCTTTCAAATGAATTTACTGTATTTTTTTTCTTCACAACTTAGCCTTTTAAAGCCTTAAATGAATTAAATAACTACTGTACAAAGCTAAATATATGCAGAGCTCCAGATAAGATGCGTATCTGCGTAAAATAACCCTGAAAATATTAAAAACCGCATGATTCATAATTTTCATGCGTACCAAATACACATTAAAAATATGAAGGGTATCGGTTGTGGTGAAATTTACAGATAAATACACAGATTTTTCGTTCATTTTACGTTGTTTTACTTTAATAATAATCCCCGACAATGTGTCAAAACATTACACAATACATGACCACTTTTGAATTTGACTATCAAACAAGCCGACATTCTGTTATGTCATACATTTCAGCAGTATTTTGTGCATGTACCTCAGTTATAAAAAATTAAGACCATATTAATGTAGACTTACTAGAATTGTTCCTCTTTTTACCTGCCAAACTTGTTAAAAGGGTGTAATGAACATGCGTGCAAACTTTGGATTCTGCCTACAAGATTTGTTGTTTATTACAAACTTGATGATTTTTTTAAAGGCAATTGTAGGCAAGATTACCTGTAAGAGTATAGCATTGTTGTGATTCTGTCAGTTCATTTATTCAGTGACTTATTTGTTCTTTGATTTATTTTATAACAGTCTGATAAAGCAGTTGGAAATTCAAGGATTGGGCCACATTCTTCACAATTTTGGGAAGTTATTCTGTGATTACCCCTAACTTTTAAAGTAATTAACATTTTACCCCTTAGGTTAAAATCTGAGGGGTGATCAAGTGAGTCTTCTGAGGGGTGATCAAGTGAGTCTTCTGAGGGGTGATCAAGTGAATTTTCTGAGGGGTGATCACGTGAGTCTTCTGAGGGGGGATCAAGTGAGTCTTCTGAGGGGTGATCAAGTAAGAGTCATCTGAGGGGTGATCAAGTGAGTCTTCTGAGGGGTGATCAAGTTAGTCTTCTGAGGGGGGGGGGGGGGGGGGGGGGGGGGGGATCAAGTGAGTCTTCTGAGGGATGATCAAGTGAGTCTTCTGAGGGATGATCCAGTGAGTCTTCTGAGGGATGTGAGTCTTCTGAGGGGTGATCAATTGAGTCTTCTGAGGGGGGATCAAGTGAGTCTTCTTAGGGGGGATCAAGTGAGTCTTCTGAGGGGGATAAAGTGAGTCTTCTGAGGATGATCAAGTGAGTCTTCTGAGGGGGGATCAAGTGAGTCTTCTGAGGAGGGATCAAGTGAGTCTTCTGAGGGGGGATCAAGTGAGTCTTCTGAGGGGTGCTCAAGTGAGTCTTCTGAGGGGGGATCAAGTGAGTCTTCTGAGGGGGGATCAAGTGAGTCTTCTTAGGGGGGATCAAGTGAGTCTTCTGAGGGGGGATAAAGTGAGTCTTCTGAGGATGATCAAGTGAGTCTTCTGAGGGGGGATCAAGTGAGTCTTCTGAGGAGGGATCAAGTGAGTCTTCTGAGGGGGGATCAAGTGAGTCTTCTGAGGGGGGATCAATTGAGTCTTCTGAGGGGGGATCAAGTGAGTCTTCTTAGGGGGGATCAAGTGAGTCTTCTGAGGGGGGATAAAGTGAGTCTTCTGAGGATGATCAAGTGAGTCATCTGAGGGGGATCAAGTGAGTCTTCTGAGTAGGGATCAAGTGAGTCTTCTGAGGGGGGATCAAGTGAGTCTTCTGAGGGGGGATCAAGTGAGTCTTCTGAGGGGGATCAAGTGAGTCTTCTGAGTGGGGATCAAGTGAGTCTTCTGAGGGGTGATCAAGTGAGTCTTCTGAGGGGTGATCAAGTGAGTCTTCTGAGGGGTGATGGGTGATCAAGTGAGTCATCTGAGGGGTGATCAAGTGAGTCTTCTGAGGGATGATCAAGTGGGTCTTCTGAGGTGTGATCAAGTGAGTCATCTGAGGGGTGATCAAATGAGTCTTCTGAGGGGTGATCAAGTAGGTCTTCTGAGGTGTGATCAAGTGAGTCTTCTGAGGGGTGATCAAGTGAGTCTTCTGAGAGGTG